>NW_006498792.1:849644-878324 GCF_000471905.2 Amborella trichopoda | reverse complement strand
TCTCGTACGTACGTCCGACCTTACTTTCGTACGTACGTAGACGTTCGTTAGGTAGGTACGTACTCTCTAACTTAATTACTATTACGTTCTTACTTACTTCTTCTCTCTCTCTCTCTCTCTCTCTCTCTCTCTCTCTCTCTCTCATTGAATGGATTTATCTCATATTTGACAGCAATAAGACATTGAACATGAAGGATCGAAATCGTAAGAGATCATCCCTTTCAAATGGAGCCAGGAAGAAACAGAAGGTTTCTTTTAAGAAAGACTCTTTCTTTGAGTCTGGACCGAAGCGAAAAAAAAAATCAGATGAAGCTTTGATCAGTGAAGAAAGTGAAGATGAAGCTGGGTTCTCACAAAACAGCGAGGAAGAGGAATTAGGGCAAGAAAACACTGAAACAGCAGCTGAGAAACGTCTAATATATGCCAAAGATTATTTGGAAAGGATTAGGGAGTTAACAAAGGGACAGGCCGAGGATGAAGAAGAAGAAGAAGAAGGGATTGGTCAAGAAACTGAAGCTGAGAGGCTTGGCAAAAGGGATTCTTTGGTTGCAGAGCTTTTGCAGCAAGAACAACTTGAGGAAAGTGGGCGTACTCGGAGATTGCTTGCGTCGAGGTAAATGTTCGAGAGAAACAAGTGGTATAGGTGTTAGTGAATTGCTTTACTTTTTGTGGATTTGGTGTTTATTCCGGTCTCTTCTGGTGCAATAAAGTTGGATTTTAGTTAAACATAGAAAAAGGAATTGGCTTTTAATTTATTTAATGGAAGAAGGAATCCTTTGGCATTCTCCAGGTCATTACTGTTTCATATAGTTTTTTCTCTCTTTTGTGTGAATTGGATTCAGATGATTTGTTCGTCATAATTGGATTTTAGTTCATTTAGGTGGGCAATGGATTTGTTTGTCATAATTGGATTTTAGTTCATTTAGGTGGGCAATGGATGCTTTTAATTCCCTGTGTGGATTCAGTTTGTTTTTTATTTAATTGAGTGCAAAGACTGCGAATATGTACTTCACCTTCTTTTGCAGCATAGATGCAAATGTTAGTAGGATACATCAATTTTTGCAATATCCTTTTGTATTTGAAAGATGAATGCGGGGCTTCAATTTTTTTTTCATTGAATTCTAGGAAACTGTAAATGTCTTGATTCTCTTGAAAATTATGTTACTGCATATTCATCCAAGTCGAGAGTTGTATACTGTAGTTACATGCAACATATGTCATGATATACTCACATTGAAAGCTATTTGATACCTGTATAGTTGTTACCGGCTCTGCAATCTTCCAAGTAAGCATCCTGCCAAATTTTATGTTATGAGTCCATGATAGATCTTTTGACTAATGGCAAGTCATCTTAGAGTTGTGAAAATAAAAATGTGATGAGCTTTAACGTGTTAGGGACATGGTATCCTTTCTTTCAATAAGACACGAGTATGCATAAAAAAGTCTTCATAAAGAAGTATGCATTCATTGTTTATAATCCTAACATCCATTTATGGAAGCTTGATTGTATCATGGGAAAGACTATCGAAGTAGAATTGAAGTCCTTTTGCAGCGGAAATGTGAATGCTATCCTGAAGTATTATTTTAGTATATTATTGTTTATTTTGACTCTGTATGCCTTTTTGGGTTTGTTGTTGGATGCTAGTACATGAAACTCTAAAGGAACTTTGATTGACTTAAGCATGGTTACATGAAGGTATTTCCTATAACATGCCAATTTGGCAGTAAGTTATAGTAGAATAGAATGAAGCTTTATGAAGCTTTATGGTGGGCTCAGCTTGCAATTATTGTTATAAATTCATGATCTCAATGTGATTTTTTTTAGAAGTGGCATCTCTCAATGACATCTGTATAATTTAAAATATTTTTTACATCTTTCATTGTCAAAAGATAATGTAAATGCTCTTACAAACACTTTAATGATAATTCATGCGGTTTATTGCGTGGGAAGTATGTGATGACCCTGAAACCATTTAGAAGATAGGGAAATAAGCACTTAAGTTTTTCTATCCTGGATCGTGAAAATGGAAAATCGACTGCTTTTGACATCTTGTAGGGTTCAAAAGCCAAAGGCTATTGAGGAGTTTCATGTCCTAAAAAGACATCGGCAGTCTGTGACTGCAGTTTGCTTGGCAGAGGATGACAAAAAGGGATTCTCTGGTTCCAAAGATGGGGCAATTCTTTGTTGGGATGTGGAAAATGGAAAAAGTGAGAAGTATCAATGGCCAAACCACGAAACATTGATTTCTCATGGAGCAAAAAACCCTCAAAACCCTTCAATAAAATGGAGCAAACATGTTCTAGCATTATCTGTCAGCTCTGATGGTCGCTATCTCGCCAGTGGTGGCCTAGATAGGCATATCCATTTGTGGGATACTCGTACAAGGGAGCATATTCAGGTACCCTTGAATTAACTCTTCTAAGCTTATTTCTCAAAAAGGTATTTTGAGTTCAGTATTTTATTATGATATTTATGGACTCTGCAATCTTGTGTTTTGTAACAGGCATTTCCAGGTCATAGGGGACCGGTGTCTTGTCTAGTTTTCAGGCAGGGCACTTCACAGCTTATGTCAGGATCTTTTGATCGCACTATTAAGCTGTGGAGTGCTGAAGACAGGACTTACATGGACACGTTATTTGGTCACCAGAGTGAGATACTAACAATTGATTGCCTTTGGAAAGAACGTGTTTTGACTGCTGGTCGTGACAGAACCTTGCGTTTGTTTAAGGTGGGCTTTAGTGATATGTTTTTAACATAATAATTCTGTGAGCACTGTTCTATTATCATTGTTTTTCTAGAAGTTAGTAAAATACCTTTGATGTTTGTGTAGAAGTAAAAAAAATTAAGATGTCTATAAAAAAAAAAAAGCAAAAACAAAAAAAAAGAAGAAAAAAAAGAGAAGGTTAAACTATCTTATTACAAATTTTATAATTTTCTAGGACATGCAGGTCATATTGTCAATTGAAAAGAAAAGTCATATATAGTCCTGTTTTCTATTGTTTATAAAGATGCAAATTTGGGCACAATGTTGTAAAAAATGGCCTGCCTATTGCCTAGGTGGCCGAACCAAGGCACGGTGGCTGCCTTAGTGCCCTGCCTAGGTTGATACTGATCACTTAGGCAGTGGACCTAGCGGTACCTTGCACCGGTGTTGGTCAGCCCGAGGGCTGAAATTTCCCTTGATCAAGGGGTACTTTCATCATTCCCCTCTTTCTAGTGGGAAAAAGTATCTTTCTTTCTTTTTTTTTCCCTGGGGTTGGGGGGATTGTGGGAACCCCATACACAGGTGCCCATTTTTAAGTGCTCTTGAGGCCAGAGCGGGCTTCAAAATTTATGGATTTTTTTTAAAAAATCAATATCAAAAAATTTAAGCAGTTTTCTCAAACATAATTTTTGGATTGTTGTCAATATCAAGAAAGGTTTTATTTTTGTGATATTCACTATTTTGTGGATATATATATATATATATATATATATATATATATATTGACTATGTACTTTTAGTTTTGTGTTTCAGTATTTGAGTACTTTAAGTTTATGACTTTATGGTCTCACACCTGACTTAGAGCCATGAGCTTAACATATTGAGCTATATGATATTTCGAATATTGGGTATATTGTTGCTAATATCTTTTACTCTTTATGGTTTGTTAGTTAAATCTTATCTTTATGGTTTGTTAGTTAAATCTTATCTTTATGGTTTGTTAGTTAAATCTTACATACAGATTATTACAATTCTGAAGCATGACTCAATGATTTTGTTGTGCACGCGCAGTGCGTGTGTGGATGCCTGAAGCCGAGACAACTGCCTAGTGCCTAGACAGCCAAATCCCCCTTGACCACCTAGGCACTGCATAGCATTTTTTTTATCATTGTTCGGGCATATGCTTGGCTACGGTGTTGACAATTGCAGCACTGTCTCATGTTCGAATTCCCATTCAGTGCTGTTTCTAGCTCATTTGGCCTCATAGATTTAGCAAAGTATAGAGGAAATATTCATGTCTCAATTAGGAAACACTATCGATGTGATCAACCTAAACCCATCAAATCAGCAACATTTTTTATTTATCAACTGATGGGGAACCCATGGGTGTACCTTTCTTGGGACTGACTGGCACATTTGATTCATTGATGACTGACCCACTGCTCTATTAACCACTCCTAGAGTTTGTCTGTTATTGTCGAAGGACAAGAATTGAAGGAGGGGAACTTGCTTAGCATCATTTGGTTGGCACTATGTTAAAATAAACACGACTTGAATTAGAATTGGTCGATCCAAATCAGTAGGCACGATTGCGGTTCCTTGTCTGAATCACCCGGTTTTCTTATGTATAGTGTATTATGGGTATTACTACATCAAGTAAGCTCAATATCTCAGTCGGCTAGGACGCTGTTTGATGGTTCAATTCCCCTACCAAACACTCCACCTTTTAAAAACCTCAAACCTTTTTGTTTTATTAATGCTTATTTAAATTAAGGTTAGCTATATAATATATAATGGGTATTATTATGTCAACTAAGCTCAATGGCTCAGTCGACTAGCACTGATAACCCTTGGCTGAGAGTTCAATTCCCCACCAAGCACTCCACATTTTAAAAATCCTCTAATGTTTTCTTATTAATTTTTTTTAAGCTTAGAAAAAAGAAAATGCTGTAGGAGGTAAATGAAACTCCACCTCTTAAGAAGGCTGCAAAATACACTAATCACTTCAGCCCTCCTTGCTAAATGATTAAAGAGATACATGCTATATATCATTTTTTTTATCTTTTTCTTTTTGGCCAGATTTCTGATTCGACTCACCGGATTGGGGTTGGTGGGGTGGATGATCCACCCAACATATCCAAACTTTGGAGAGTTGCATAATGGAGGATATTATTTCTAAGAGTGGTTTCTGCAAGATTTTATTCTCTGAAAGAAATGAAATGTGTAGCTGATTAATAGCTGGACGTGGTGCGTTCTAATGAGATTTCTCTTGGAAACTCCTTGTCTTCTGTTGGCTGACTCTGACTTCCTCCAAATTTATTTCTTTACCCTCCATATATTCTTTTTTCTTCTTTTGTCCCACTTGATTTATCTGTGCTTCTTGTATAACTTGGTGTATACCTCATCAGTTTCTTGAATAGGTCAATATATAGAGGAAAAAGATTATATGGTCCTAGGTCAATACTTTAGCAACTGGCCTTCCCTTAAATCCATTATTCTCGATGCGGTGAGAAATCCACAAAGGCTTCAAACAACCTCTAAAACACTCTCCTCCAACTAAAATTGATTTGGTTCCTTTGTGGGTCCTTCACCTAATAGAGTGGTGAATTTGGAGATCGGCCAATTACTATAATATTGACCCACAGAACCATAGAATGTTTTTGCACACATGAGCATACCCTTAACCCTCACACATAACCTGAGTTTGGCAGAAAAGACCATAAGTAAGAACATCAAAATTGGAGCATCAATCACATGGCTATGAGCATGTTTTACCGCTCTTATTTATTTCAAATTCAAGATGTGAAGTCATGAGAGAATTTCTGCACAGTAATCTTGATGCAGCCCATCTAGACTTTGTTCACCTGCAAAGGTTACAGTTCTGTTCCTTTTTATGCAAGTTACATCATATTGTTTGTGGTATTTCTATGCTTGTAATATTGGAGTTCCTTATGTCATTGTTGACATGCCAGGTTCCAGAGGAATCACAATTAGTCTTCCGGGCACCTAATGCATCTATGGAGTGTGCCTGTTTTGTCAGCAATGAGGAGTATCTGTCAGGCTCAGATGATGGAAGTATTGAGCTTTGGAGCATGCTAAGGAAGAAGCCCACATGTATAGTGAAAAATGCCCATAGCTTGGACAACCATCAAAACGATTTAGAGAAGAAAGATGGAGTGATTTCAGGTACAACCAAACGAGGTTACTATAGTGCAATAATGTGTGTATCGATTTGAAAAAAGCGTACCTTTTGTAATTCCTAATCTCAAAGAAGGCTTACTGGTACATTTATACAGAGGCCTCAAAATCATGAGAAAAAAGTACACAGATTAAACAAGAGACCTTGAAATTGACTTCTTAGAGCCAGGAGAGTCAAAGGAGACGCTATCAAAATAAAGCTTCTATATCTCCTAGGTTGCCTCCTCCGGCCCTCCAACCACCTTGGCCCTTTACATGGGGTCTTCACTATCCACAGCAGTGTTTAAAAAAACGGATCGGTCACACCCATACCTGTGTCGGATTGGGGAATTGGTGGATCAGATCGGAGAATCGGCCGAATTGGCAAATTTTGTCCCAAAAAGATTTAAAAAAATCACTATAAATCTCTAAAAGTAGTGTTCTTTTAGTTTCTAAAAGAAATTAGGAGTGGTGCATTATGTATTTTCATTATTTTATAAAAATAGGGAATACTGAGATGTTGATCTTTTGTCTGGATGTTTGTATGATTGTTAGTTATAATATAGTATTGTAATATTGAAACAAAATAATTTAAAAATATTAGAAAACACTTCCATATTATAATATTTAAAAAAATCCCATATAAAGTGAAATCAATATCACATCAAACAGTTATTAATTCTCTTTATTTGTCTAAAATTATCACAACCTAACTAATTATAATATTATATGTTGAAATTGGAATTATTAGTTTATATTTTATAGTCATTTTACTATACAAATAAGAATAAATTTGAAATTTGAAATTTGTCTTCTAATATTATCTAATTTGAAAAAAATATAATTTACAATTATAACAAAAAATAATACATTATATAATTTGTAATGTAAATATAATACTAAATAAAATATAAGTGTTGGTTATCAATGTAATTAATATAATTATTAATTATAATATTATAATAAACGTGGTTCAAAAAACAAGGGTATGACCCTCACAAATAAATAAATCCAATGTGTAATAAATAGTGTGGACAAGAATATAGAATATAGAAACATAAATTTGTAATCATATTTGAATAAAATAAAAAGAAATAAATAAATTCATTTCTTTATTTATTTCAACTGATAAAGCCACTTGAACTAGATTCTAAAGTGATATGAGCTAGTGTTATTTTTTTCTCTTAAAATATCTAGTAAACTATTATTTTTTTTAATGGTCAATAAACTAGTATTAGTATTATTATTATTTTTTTATTATCCTATGAGCTAGTAATATTTTTTCCATTTTAATCCTAATTTTCTAATAGCCTAGTATTAATTATATAATCTCATAAGCTAATAACCTAGTATTAATCATAATCTCATAAGCTAATAGCTTAATATTAATAATATTATCCTATGAACTAATGGCTGAGTACGTAGTAGTATTAGTCTATTAGATGGTGTTGAAACTCCATTTGATTTATCCCGCATCGAAGAGATGTGGGAGGAAGACGGCATATAAAAAGCTAAACGATCACCGTTATTACAAAGTAAATGTGATGTGCTGGAAAGTAGTGCAAGCTTACGTGTGAGTTGAAGAAAATGAGGCAAGGGCTACGAGGTTGGTGCGGCCAACACATGATATTTTAATAGAAAACCTTAAAAAAAAAAGGTGGAATCGGTCGGGAAGCCCTGTTTTCACTGTACAGACGGCTGAATCCCGTTTTTTCTTTGGATCCGGGATGGTCTGGACGATACCCTATCCGGATCTCCTGATTCTGGATCGGGTCACCGAATTTTCAAACACTGATCTACAACCAAGAGATCCGGATCGGGTCACCGAATTTTCAAACACTGATCTACAACCACCGAATTTTCAAACACTGATCTACAGCAAGTTTTGTGTTCTTGCATTAGAATCTCTCGTCTAATCCTCTTATATTCCTTTCTTATTGATTTCCTTGACATTATATTTTTTATCTTCATTTACCCTACTTACATGACCTTTACAGATGAGCATTTTGCTCTATTCCTTAGTTGCATTGCATGAATTGACATGCCATTGTGATGTTAATGCAGAAAATAACCATTCCATGCCAGTAAGCTCCAGTTCATCAGTGCAGTCGTGGGTCGGATCAGTTGCACTTTGTCGAGGAAGTGATCTTGCTGCATCAGGAGCTGGCAATGGCATGGTTCGCTTATGGGCAATTAATAATGTTAATAAAAGCATTCAGCCTTTGTATTATGTACCCCTGGTATTGCTTACATCTCCCACTGATAAATGTCCTGTTCTATATTGGCAATTTAATTCGATGAAAAACATTTATACATTTAGAATCACATGGGTCAATAATATTATGACAAAGTGGTTATTATTTTCATGTTGATTTGCTGGATGAATGGTTGTTTTGGGCCTCTGAACTGTAGGTTTTTTTTTTTTAATGAGGTTAACATTTATGCAGTGGTTGATTCTGTGCTGGCTATTTTAGGTTGGATGAATGGTTGTTTTGGGCTTCAGCATGTAGTGTTTTTTAATGAACTCTTGAACGTTGCAAAATTTTCTTTAATTACTATCATGATATCATCTTATATCAAGATAAGCATCATACTTCTGTTTAAGAAGAAAAAATTCGAAATGTGCCATTACTTTTCCAATAGCATAGTGCTTGATCATAGATGGGATGTGTTTGAAAGGCCATGTTTATTCAATGATTGCTTTGCTCGAGTTGATAGTTTCTGTTTTGCTAGTGATAGACCACATCCATTTCTTCTTCAATAGCTGGAGCTCCTTTCAAACATTTGTTCCTTTTTTCCGTACATTCTTTAAACTGTTTCAGTAAAATGGGTTCCCTGTTTCAACACCTGTTTAAAATTATTGTGCATATTTTATTCACTGCAAACATTAACACCCCCCCTTCTTTGCCCTCTTTTTCCCTATTTTCTCTTTCTCCTCACACGTCTTTTTTCTTTTCTGTGTAACAGTTGTAGACTCTTAACCCTGTTTCTTTATCCACTTTAATGGCCATTTAGATCATGCAATTGGGATTTTGATTATTTATGAGTCCCCAAGAGCCTATATTTGCTTTTGTTGCTGAGGTGTGAAAGCTTTCAGTGAGGACCTCATGGTTGTCTTATCAATTGGGGCATGACTATGTTTTGATGAACTCAATTTTGACTAAAGATAGAGAGGAGCTTAATATCCTGCCTCAACTTGGGGTAGTAAAGTTTGAATTAAATTTTGGTCATTTTGCCTTCATAAAGGACTATTATTTCTAGTTGCAAGTTAGGCAATGAATTGTGTTTTGGACTTTTATGATCAAGCAAGTATATCCTCAAATTTTATAGTAATTTAGTGATCCTTGCCATTTAACAGGTTGGTTTTGCAAATTCCCTCGCTTTTGCAAAATCTGGGCGCTTCCTCATTGCCGGAGTTGGACAGGTCAGTCTTAATTTATGAAACTTTATCTTTTGGTGATCTCTCTCTCTTGTAAAAGGTCTTTCCTGTGTATTTGCATGTAATGATCGTAGTAGTGGTTGTACTTCCATTTATTCCTGAATCATTGAAGACCATGTGATAAAATGAAAATTTTCGGAAAAAATGACGGAAGCCATCATGAAAATTACAACATGAGGAAATAAAAGGAAAAATAACAAATTATATGATTATTTGTGTTGGAGTTGGGCATAATGAGCCTCATAGTGGGGATAAGATGTGGGGTAAATTGAATAAGGAAGGGGATACGGTATGAACCATGAGGTGCATTCTAGGTTCCTATACCTTCTTTGCTTTTATTCCTGAGAAAAAGGGGGGAAGTATTATGACAGTTTCATGAAGTGAGGCGAAATTTTGATGAATTCCATTCAGTCACGTGGGCGCAATATGCATCAAAAGAAGGGACTGAGTGATTAAGAGGCTCCAAGAGATGAATAAGGTGCTTCTGTGGCAGTGAGTATGATGACTGTTGAAACTGGTTGTTAGGAGACGAAAAATTGCTTTAATGAACAGATGAATGAGGTGCTTCTATGGAAGTAATTCTGATTATTTGGTACGGAGTTGGGCAGTTTGCAGGAGGCGGTCATTAGGAGATGAATAACACACTTCTATGGTAGCGTCTTCCAAATTATTAGGAGGCCACATTGAGACTTAGGGATTTGAGTGGGTATCATTATAGGCAGTGTGAATTCTCTGGGGTTGGAGACATTTTGGATAGTCAAGTTTGGGATTCAAGAAGGGGATTAGTCAGAATTGGTTGGTAATGGTTGTGCTTTTATGTTTTGGGAAGATGTATGGTATGAGAGGTGCTCCTAAGGTATGTTTTCCCTTATCTGGCATAATGTATTTAAATCCAGATGCATGAGTTAAAGATTGCTGTGAGCATTTTGGAAATAGTGGTCTGGTGCTCATCCAAAGTCTGAGGGAGGCAGAAAATGGAAAATTGATATCCTAGCTACTCTTGGAGAGGTTATCATTCTATCAATAGAGTTTGACAGATAGTAATGTCGTGTTTTCCACTGATTTGCTCGATCACATTGATTTGAGAATGGAAGACAGTGGCGCTTTGTTACTTAATATTTTTCGTCAATGTTCTCTTCTTTCACATGGATTCGGGACTGGAAGACAGTTGCTCTTGTGATTTCACGAGGCCCATCACAATGCTCGAGTCCTATGAGCAAAAGGAAAAATGGTTGATGTTGGTAAGCTCCTATTGCAGATTTTGTAGTTAAACTTCAATAGTAGCTCTCTTGGGAACCCTTTCCGCAGTGAAATTGGTCCCTAGGGCGCTTTTGGATTGTGGAATGCCTAGTTAAAGAGAATTATGGATTTTATAGTCCATACTCCAACTGGGTGGCAGCAAGGGCATGTCTGAATGAGACACATCTCGCAGATCAATTTAAAACCTTCCTCTTCTCTTTTCAGAAAGAATAGGACAAGTGCCTTGCAGAATTGTTCAATCAGGGAAGAGAACTGGATGTTTATAGGGTAGAGCTAATTTCTTGGTAGAACTTATTATCACGTTTCCCAGGATATTTATGCATTGTCTCACTGCTCGTGCTCCCCTAATTATATGTAAATTTAATAGAAGGGGGCAAAAACATATAATCATAAAGGAAACAATGTTTTAAATTGCAGAAGGCGTCGCCTGGGTGGTAATCGACATTTCATGTGCGGTATTGTTTGTGCTATTTCAAACTAGGATTTTGAAAGTCGAATTATTAAATGTTAGAAGACTGAAACCTGCCCAAACTTGAAAGTTACATTTGAAATACAATAACAATCACTTCAGACTTAATCATACAACATGGTATTTTGTATGGAATTGTGTATTAAATTATTACATTCATTACATGCCATACTCGGTCCATGCCATCTCCATGACCATCATACACCAGAAAGTCACATGAATCACTAAACTAAACCAAATATTGAGAAAAATCATCAAAAAAATGGAGAATGGGCAATAAACTTAGATGAAAATCACAAAACCTAAATTCATTCTTAATTAAATGTCAAACTTAAACCCAAACCCAATCTTGAAAGTGGGAAACAAATCCAGACCCAAATTTGAAAAAAAAGCCACAAAAAACAAATGGCTATCTTGTAAAACAAACAAATCCAAACGCAATATTGAAAATTACATGAATCCCCAAATCCATAATCAAAATACTCCAACCTTACAAATCAAGTCCCAATCAAACTTGGATTGAATTTATGAGCTTTGGTAGCTGAGACACCTCTTTTTTGCCACCACTTCCAAGGTTTATAAATAATAATTTTTTATACTTTTCGATTTCGAAAGAACCCATAATAAAAAAAATTCTCAATCTTAAAAAAACATCTCACACATGGTTTTGTTGAATTAGTTTTTCTCTCTAAATGATGCACAAGGGGTTTGGGGCAGAATATCCCCAAAACTCTTCTCACTTTAGGGGTGAAAAAGTCAAGAAATGCCTTTGTCGGAAGCCATTTTCTGCCTTTGGGCTAGGGCACAAGTTGTCCACCTTGGGCCATTAGGCATGGGGCTGGCAGTGGGCAGGGGGCCGGCCCTAAAAAGGTAGGGTCTGGGCCACAAAATGTGGCCCTAGACTGGGGCTAGTGCAGGCCCGGCCCCCTTTTTTTTTTTTATTTGTTTTTTCTTTGATTTGTCTTCATTTGTTTTTGGTTAGGCCCAGCCCTGGCCCTGCCCATTGCCACCCTTAATTAGGCGGGCAAAGGTGCTAGGCTGCGCCTTGGCCATCTAGGAGGGCATCTTGTCTAGGCACCTGCCTAGCCCTATGCGAGTTGCCTAAGGTCTTGGCTCACCTCAAGGTGCTGAGGCAGGCTGGCTTTTAAAACACTCAAACAAAATAATGAAATGATAATAGAGAAGAATTTGTGAAACTCATGAAAAGATTTGTATGTGCTTTGCGTGCGTGTGCGCGTTCCCATGTGTGCCTGTGGATATGCATTCATGCTCCCATGCTTCATAACAGGCATTTATAGATTAATGTTTATATAGACCCTTATTCTCATGTGCTTCTATATTTGTTTGTCAGGAACCGCGTGTGGGTAGATGGGGGCGCATCCCATCTGGCCTAAATGGAGTAGCGATTCATTCCATTAAGCTTGCAGATTAGGAATCCAGTTTTTCCATGAGAAGTAAAATTTTGGCCGAGTTTTCGTTTTTTTCTGGCTTCCGGAAGATTAGAAGCAGATAACCAGTTTTGTAGAGGCTTTTGATTGTAAAGGTGGAGAGCTTTTGATTGTAAAAGGTGAGAGAGCATATGATTTCAGCTGTTCTCATCTATCGTGTATTTCATGATCTTCCCCTTATATGGATTTTTAGTTTTCTAATAATCATTATTTATATTTCTTTTCAAGCATGTGAGCATCCACAGTTTTGAACTTCTAACTGTTCTTTTGGTAGGTAGAAATACAGTTCCTATGAGCTTTAGGTTGTAAAATGGCAGGAATTTGAAATTCAGGGCATATGTCAGCTGGTGTTATTTGCGCATTTTGGGGGGCCTTAAACTTTTTTTTTTTTTTTAATTGATGTTGTTTCTCAGTGTGTGAGTAGTTTTTGTGTTTGTTTGGTGGTTTTTGGTTTTTTTTTCTTTTTTACATGTAATTTTTGGGTAAAGGTTTTTATACTTCCCCTACTACATAAAAGATATATATTTCTCTTCTCATTCAACCGTCCAATTTAGATTAAGTGAGTCATTGACCATTTGATCTTAGATATGACGTCTTAGAGTATTTTATTCTTAGTTTATTTATTTATTTATATATATTGTATGAATATGAAATTTGATCGTATTAATGGGGCACACATAAAAAAATATTAAAATTTTTTTTCATAAAATATAATGATCATAATACCTTTTAAAATTTCTAAGAGTATTTTGGTCATTTTATTTTATTGGTAATATTTTTTTATATATTTTTACAGGTGCGATTTTAAAAGTGGAAGTCCAAAATTTGGTGTCAATAATTTATAAAAAAATTGAAAATAAAATAGTGTAAGGACGTGACATTGTGATTGGAGCCATATCAACCGTCCATTCAAAATGGACGGTTGGATAAGGGGAAGTATATAAGTTTTATGCTGTAAGGGAAGTATAGAAAGCTTGCCCTAGTATTTTTGGGTATATGTAGAATGCCAAATCTTGGGCCAAACGGGTTGGGTCCAGTTTTTTTTTTTTTGGTAATTCAGTGAAAGAAGACAGCCTTTACCCGTTTTTTAAGTTGATTAGGAGTTAGATTTTTGAAGGTATTAGTAGCGTAGAGTTAGTGGTAGGAATGGGGATGCTGTCACTTTTTTAAAAAAATTTGATGTGGGTATTAAATGATGTTATAAATTGGTAAGTTAGCGGGGATTTGGGCCCCATAACCATGATGAGAATAGAGTCAGAGACTTCATTATGAGGGCTCGGCAATATTACCACTAAGGCCATGCCATTCTCAACCCTAGTCCAATTCTGGCAGTACTTTTGGGCTAGGTCGCCCACTGTGGCACTGTTGATGAGTTTAGGTGGGGCCAGGTAATTTATTTGTTTTTGAATTTGTATGCATACAAAAATGACATCCATTATATGAGTTTCCATTATATGAGTTTGATAGTGATATGGCTTTATATTAAACCAAAAAGAAATGGCTCTACGTTATTCAAGTAATCGTATGGATAACTACTAGAAAAGTGAAGATTTCATGTTTCTCATGGGCAACCTGAACCCAAATTACTAGAGGAGTGAAAAGATTTCATGTTCCTCATGGGTAAACACAATCCAAAAGTATTTTCAGGACCTGAAGTTTTGGAAATGTAATCTTCAGAATCCAGTGATCAAATTTAAAATTAAAAAAAAAATGTACCTAAAAAAAAGGTGACCACCCAAAGATTGAATAAGAATCATCAAATTCTTGGAAGGGAAGATTTGGATTTCAAGAAGTCAAAATCTATTTTTTTTTCTTTATTATAATACTTTGGTGGTTAATCCCAAAAATTCGGATCAAAAGAAATTCTATAGAGGATCTATTTAGCCCGAGGAAGTTTTTGTACAGTATGCTCCTGTGGGAGCACTCTGCACACGCTTACAAGAAAATAGTGCTCGCACTTACTGAATGTAACTAGAAAAAGGGGTGGTATCTTAGGTCATTTGAATTAACAAGACGGTTAAACTTTGCTACAAAATCGATGCATTGAGTTTCTTGATTTGGGCGTGTCATCCTCGCACAGTGGATGCTAATCTTTTATGTATCGTTCCAATTTTGTGCTAATCAATGCATTGAGTTTCTTATATAAATTTTTTAATTGGTTGCATTATGAAAAAATTGCTCTAGAATTAACTTGTTCCAAGAGGGAGAGTACGTGTTGAACAACAGTTGTATATTGAGTGCATCTTTTTTGATAAATCTTTCTGTTTTGAGCATGCTCAAAGTCCTCAACACAACTTCTCTGACTTTGAATATGATCAATGACAGATATTTACTCGTTCTATTTCACATGATGGCAAGCGGTAGTCTCTCTTAAACTTTATGCGAAAAAGAACATGCTGCCAACTACCTGATCACATCTAACGATCAAAGGACAAACAAATTGCAGGGCAATAGTGTGGTAAGTCATTAGTTATGTCAAATACTAGTTAACAACAATTCCTTGAGCCAAACCACATGGCACCTAGTGCAGAGTGAGTAGGATAGCCAATAATACTGCATAATTGGAAAAATAAGCACGGACAATATACTAGAAGTGGCAATTGGGTTGAGATGACCTAAAGCACTTGAGTTGACTTTGACCTGATATTTATAAATGTATTATATACATAACTCATAATGTTTTTATATTAAATTATTATTCTTTTATCTTGGCCTCAACTAGACCCGACCGAGTCCAATGATTTGGACCTAACCTAGGTCCTGGTCCAACTAAGACCTACTCAGGTCGGGGTCTGCCCAGACCCTTTTTTTTGTTTTACCAATCTCAAATAATTTTATTGATGAAAGTCGCTTATCGCAAAATGATTACATTGTTAAAAACAGAAATTGAAGAAAGAGAAGCCCCTTTATCTAGTGTAAGAATCAGAATTAGTGCTAAATAAGTTTTTTTAGAAATTTCCTCCATATCGCTAGCATTGCTATCCAAATCTTAAGCATCAACATGTTCATGACCAGGTCCATTGAGATCAGATGATTGTTGGACCAATCCATACTTGTGTTCGAATAATTTAATTGGAGATTTCGGACGGGACTCGACTGAGTTGTATCAGGGGTCCACCCCGATGAACATGAAAGCGACCAAATTGTATCAGAGGCCCAATGAGCATGAAAGCAGAAAATTAGGATTCACCCGAGTTCCGAACCAAAACTTCTCTGGTCAACATTAACTAGGTCCAACTTGGCACTCACTGGAGTCCGACTAGGTGACCTGGGATTGAGACCTTGACGAGTCCCATCACGAGCCAGTGTTTTCTAACACTCCAGGATATGCGAGTCCACAGGTCCGACTTGGGACTCGCTCGAGTCCGACCAGGTGACCCGGGATTGAGACCTTACCGAGTCCCATCACGAGCCAGTGTTTTTTAACACTCCAGAATAGGCGAGTTCCACAGTGTACAGGTGCACGACACATCCACCACCCCACCAATTCTATGCACATCTGCTGCACATAGATACAGATAAACTGCACACGCGTATAAGCATCTCATGCACCTGCACACAATAATTCGGCAAAGTGGACGATTCCCAACTAAAGCTTTCTATGTACGTTGATAATCCCCACAAGAAATTCACAATTTAGGACAATTTACCAAATTACCACAAAAAATTAACAATTTAACTCTTCACTCATATTTTGATTTAATTTGAAAATGCCCATAACATACAATATGGTCTCGAGTTGAAATAGTTCCTGAGGGATAAATTGTTAAATAGTTCATCGCTTCTTGGCATTTTTTTGATAAATTTTCATTCAGGTTATTACCTTTCCCTGTGTTGTGAAACGCAAACGAGCTATAAGCGTATCAATGTGTTTTGTGTGCGTGTGTGAGAGAGAGAGGTGAAGAGAGATGTCTCTGAGTACATTATATTTTCCTTGGGGTCCATATGATGTGAAAACGTGTATACCAATGCGCAGAGAGAGAGAGAGCGAGAGAGAGTATAATTAATCGTCTCGAGGACCAAGCACTGCTGGTCTGGGAACAATCAGGAAAACGCGATAAGAATGAGAAGATGGATGCTCTCCCCATGCACACAAGGGAGGGCAGCCACTGTACAGTCCAGCCATGGATGGATGGGATGAAAAGAATAAACACCAGCCCCTTATCTCCAAAATGTACAAGTTTCTCTCTCTCTCTCTCTTACAGTTACAACACCCCAGACCACAGAGATGAATGTCTCGGTAATCCGGCAACTCTCAGGCTTCAATTTCCTTGCTCTTTTTTGCCCTCCTCCAAATCATGCTCCATGGCCTCAATTGTTGATCCACTTCCTATTTTCACACCCTCAGATTTCGAAGGTCCAGGGGCATCAGAGTCCACGTTAATCTCAGCATCACTGGGGTCAGAAGTATGATCATTGGTTTTGAGCTCACTTGGCTCCCCATTTTCTTTGGGTGGGTCTGAACTTGTAGAACCCACATTTTCATTAGATTCCGACATCTCCCTACATCCTTTGGATTCCAGGGGCTCGTCAGAGTCCATGGTGGCCACAGTGGGCTCATCCATGGGGTCAGTGAGTAAGCCATTCTCGGTAGGGCTGATTTCAGGCCCCAAACCATCTGTGCACTCAGAAATAGTCTTGAGAGTGGGCTCAGCCATGGGTTCAGGAGTGGACCCGTCAATGGGATTAGACATGGGTTCTGGTGTAGGCACCGATATGGGTTCAGATGTAGATTCAAGTATGGGCTCTTTCAGTTTGGAAGTAAGTTTGGATGTTGGCTTGGAGGTGGACTTCGGTATATGAGAAGAGGAGGCGGTGTCGATTAAGTCTTCATCTTCGCCTACAATGACTTCGTCATAGCTGCTACTGCTGCCACCGCTGACAGCAGCTGGCCCTGTGCTCAAGAGCCCAAAGTCATCAGGAGTATGGGAGGTGGGTGTCGGTTCGGTTACAATTCTGTCGTCCCCGAAAGCAAACCAGTTTGAGTTTGTGAAGAGAGAGGTGCTGCCACAAAGGAATCAAGTTATATGCATGTTTTTACTCTCTGCATGACGTGGAATAGAGAGGTGCTCCTCTCTTTCTGCGCACTCAAAGAGTAAGAGTATATGCTCATTCTCTCTCTCTCATTCTCTCTCTCTCTCACTCTCACTCTCACTCTCACTCTCACGAATAGAGATACAGAGGCTTGGCGTTTACCTGTCCCTGTCATCCCCAAGCCTCAAAGAAGATATGACAACTTCTGCAGATTCATCGTCAAAGTAGACATCCTGCAACATATACTCTTCTTAAATGTTTTCTTGCACAGAAATATTTTTTATGGCAAGTAGTAGTTTATGGTCAAAATTACTAAACATCATTTGGCGGAGGACTGATGTGATTAATGTTAAAGTCTACCAAAGCACACACCTCATCATCTCGATCAAGAGAACCATGAGCCTGCACAAGTCACCAGCAAACCACATTATTTTAAATATCCAGCAAAGTATAATAAATTATCACTACCTCAATATTCATCTTGTCACAGGTAGTTGCTACAGATGTTGAGCAACCAACAAAAACTATCTCAAGAAGGGGAATTGTAGAACAGCAAATATATGGGTAGTTTGGGTCCCCTGGATACACAAATTCTGGATATGGCTGAAAAGCTGGGTATGCAAATTCTAGCATATGTAAAACCTGGTTTTAGCAACAGTGCCGTTTGGTTAGCTTCTAGAAAAACCCAATATAGGACAAATCCCCAGTTTGGCTATACTAAGTTGAAAATAAGGTTTGAGAAATTGCTGTTAAACTAGTTTAGTCGTTCATTTCATAAGTTGATAATTCTATAGTAGTTGATGTCTAAATAAAATGATTTCTTAAAAATAAGACATCCATAGCACGATAAAGAAGTTAGACCGTTCAGATCTTATTTTGACACTCATATAACCAAAATCATATAATAATAATAATAATAATAATAATAATAATACACATAAATAGTTATCTAATACTATCCAAATTATAATAATTACATATAACATTTTATCAGTTTACTATAATATTATAATAAATAAATATTATAATAATATAATAAATATCATTATATTATGTTATAGTAAATTATTATAATATTAAACTGATAATAATTATGCAATAATATATTTATTAGTATTAATATAATATTACAAAATTAATAAATATTATAATAAATTAATAAAAATCATAATAAATTAATAAAAATCATAATAATTAAAATTATTATAATATTGTTATAATAAATAATATGATAATTATTATAAAATATCATAATAAATTACTGTGTTTTATAATAAAAACACAATAACAATATAATATTGTAGTAAAAATATAATAATATTATGGTGTAATATAATAATTTACTATAATATAATACAAATATATTCTAGTATCCCAAACGACCCAATGATATTGAGTCTCGTAAAACTTGCAAAGGTGGTTATAAAAATATCAACCTATCTATGTGTTTGAAATGCGAAGGAAAATTCATGAAACATCTGAAAGGAAAAAAAAGGAAAACACCAGAAGCTGAAGATCACTCTAATGAAAATTCCAGAATCCCAAATTAATTCCGCTTGACAAAAAATTATGATGGGCACAATAAATTATTTTCCTAGAAGAGGCAGAAGAGAACTCGTGCAAAAAAACACTTTCATGGCAAACTTCCTGTGGACGAGAACTCTACCTAGAAAAGAAATTGGACAGAACACCAATTTTAAGTACCTCTTCAATGTCGTCACTACTGTAGATGCCATATCGAAATGCCTGACTTAAGTTACTCGCTAGTGCAGCTACATCATAATCTCGGTCTCGGAAATCGTCGTCATCACTATCCCTGGTTCTATCTTGCAATGCAGTTGGTCGACTGCAAAAAGATGTGAATAGGAAGCAGCACTTAATACCATCAAAAACCCATTTGAAAACAGAAAAATAGAAGTTTTGCCCAACAAGAAGTTAAAACAGCCTCACATAACAAGTACAATTCAGAAGATCACCAAGAATTTTGTCTTATGTGCTTTGTGCATGCTATTTTAGCCTCTACCTGCCTGTATTACATGACACCTTGCACCTTCCACCTTTAAAGTTTCTCCATATAGCTAACAGCATGATTGTCAAGTTGCCATGTTACTCGGTTCTCTATTTCTCTTTTAGAGGAAAGCATGCGAGTCATGCTCGAAATTAATTTTGTATTTTCTTTGTCTCAAAAAAGATATCTTTCATTTTATATTTTCTTCTTTTCAAAATCCAACCTCAGGAAGTTTCAGTTAGTTAAAGTTTCCAGTTTCCAGAATTCCTTGCAGTAATCAACAATTGCACATTAAAGACTTAGAAAAGAAAATTCTAACATTTTTCAAAATAAATAAATGAATACAAAAAGTTATACAACAAAAAATAAAGGAATAGTTGCTTTTTTAATATAACTTCTGCAAAAGTGCATACCCACATGCCCATTGATACACATTCTCCACAGTATTTCGTCTGAGGAGAACATTAGATTGCCAATCAAGCCAATCATTGTTTTCCTGTGTAATGGACAAGAACCAAAATCCTTCAACTTCCTCTTTACAAGCAATAAAACGAAAACACTCATCAAAGAGATTTTGAAACAAGCAATAAGTCAAAAACCTGAAGATATGCATGAACTTGACTGTTGTTATTCCCCAATTGAACAAGCTTGTTAGCCAGGCGTGTAATATGTCCTATGTTTCCTATCCGAGGTGGTGATTTCCCATCACCAGGCATGGTTGGCTGCAAAAGAAAAGAATAATAAGAGCAACGTGCTTGAAAAACATCAACAAAACAAGATGATGAGATCTGATTACAAATGGAAAATTTTAAAGAAAATGAAATCTAAATAACAAAGTCGAATCAAGTATCACACCTTTTCTGAGTCAGTGGACAATGTGCAATGCTTCTCTGCATTGAGAATTTTCGCAACAAGATCACAATCTTTGAGAAGATGTTCAATAACTGTACCCCTCTTGCTCTCCAAACATGACACAATAATGCTCTCCACATGGTGATGCAAAAAATTATTATACGGATACCTGCAATCTCATCATTATGAGAATAAATAAAAGCACTTCCAACTTCAACAGTGTAAAAGATCATCATAAAGGAGAACATGTGAATTACTCGAAGAACAAATTGAGAACCCGCTGAATAGCTCCAAGATTAACCATTTCCTTTTCAGAGGCTTCACTACCAGTCATCAACAAAACTGCGGTAAACTCTACAATCTGAAAGTTTGAAATTCAAATATAATCACCACAGAGAAAATTAGACCTACAGAAAACTTCATTTCAGAAATAATAAATTGGTTAATGAACAATAATATCATTGACAAATGCAACACAGAATCACAGATCCAAACCAGAATACCTTCAAACGATGCTTCCCAAGGGGAGGTTGTAGCTTTCCAAATGTAGTAGGTAAAACAACTTCATCAGAAGAAACATCCAGAAGCTGAAGCAAATCACCTGCATCAAAATATCATGACTGTGCTCATTACATTTTCAGGGCACTAATCCAAAGCGCTCTTCTTTTTCAATGTCTGAGTTATCCCAAACATATCATATTTTTGTATTGGGATTGTACACTATGAGTCCATTTATTTTTGTTACAAGGAGGTCACAATTATTTTTAGCCATTAGATATGAAATCTGTAGATGAAAGTGTCACAATATTTGAAAAATTTTATTTTGGACTTTATGCCCAAGCAATGATACATCCTCAAGCACCCAATTTCAAATCTAATGGCCAACGATGAATGTGACCTCCTTGTATTAAAAGTAAATAATCTCATTGTATACATTTCCTTTTGTATGTACTATTCAGATCTGTAACAGTACATGTACATATACATTGTTTATTTGGATATTCCTTTTCACAACATGTGCTTGATTAAAATTCCCAACAAACTATTGGAAGAAATCTAATGCACATGAAAAAGTTCAAATGAGGAAGACCATTGGCACTCAAAACAGACAACTCTTCAAGGCAACCTATACTCAATGTAATAACAAGCCAAGCTGGAAATCCATCAAATGTTTAATGCCAATACAGTAACAACCATATAAATAACATGCAAAACAGAGCTCAAATTGTTGATGCCCTCACAGCAAATGCCACAAACGGTTGGATAGATATTAACCCCTAAAGTAGAATGTCAGAGAAATTGTTGCTCTTTAGTAGCACTTCTATGTTCCACAAGAGCGAACCTAATATCTTCATTCTCATGATGAAGAAGCATGAAGAATTTGAAAGGAGGACTTTACATTCAAATGCAAACTGCAGATTCTTTGCCCTTTTCTTTAGGTCTCTAATATTATGCCAAAGCAAGAATTGGACATATGTTCCCATAAAATAGATAATGAAGCCTACAGTTCACAATTTCTTAAAAAAAAAAAACAAGACTTATACACATATGGTTTGGGGACAGAATGACATTTTACCCTTGCAACAATAAAACAATTTCATTGTACACAATGTACACATGATACACCAGCCATTGGAAAAAAACCCAAACTGCACCAGCCAGTTGAAACGGGTATAAACGGATTTAGCCCCTTATCCACTTGGTAAAGAGAAAATGCCAGATGAAAAATAAAGAGCAAGAGAATAAGAAGATCATAAATAAGTAAAACGTTTAGCAGGAAATAGAATGACTTACCTAGCCTCTGCAGCATACCATCAACTGTCTCAGGATTAGCAGCTAATGAGGAGGATTCATAGATCTGTTGGCCCCGGTGCAAGTGACCAGAAAGAACTGAGGTGGTACGCTTAGGGTCTAACAGGGAGATGCAGACAGATAAAGAATGAACTAAAACAGATTTTGGCCTGGAATCTTCCAATGCATGATTAAATAATCTTCCCACAAAGCTGTACAAATGACACAGAGCGATGAAAATTTTTATTAGACATTAGACAATAAAAAATCAACAGAAACTCCAATGATGAAGGAAATCAATGTCAAAGAGGTAGAATGATGAAAAAGATGTACCTTGGGCTAGTGATTTTGGTAGCCAATGCTGAAGGAGCACAACGACTAATTGCAGAAAGTATTTCAGCTGCGTTTGAATGTACTTCAGGGGAGTTCTGTCCATGAGATCAACAAAAAGTGATTATGGCTAAGCAAACAAGTGGCTGGCTTCCTAAGGAGCTCATCACAGGATCACTAGAATTTACATGGTGAGAGCATGAAAGAGAAAATATTTTCCAGCAAAAACATCATGGATAACGACATTTGCTAATTACCCAAAAAGGAAGGAAAACCATTATGGACACTGCCACAGGCAATTACACAGGAAATCCACCAAGAAGTTCATGAAACGATAATACACATGTTAATGAGACTCACAGAAGAGCTAAACTTATCAACTATCTTCTCAAGCACATCAGTATCAGCTACCCACTGGATCGCATCCCCAAAATCTGAATAAATGTGATCATCAGCACCAACTAGACGAATCAAAACCTGTTTAGAAATCACAAATCACAAAGAAAAGCCACTATTAGAAAAGCTTTCAGCTGCAGGTAAACCGGTAGTTCCACACGATAAACTTCAAGGTTCCTATACATCGTCAACACTCTTTAACAGTTCAAAAAAAATAAAAAATAAAGATAAACTCCAAGGTTCCTACTAAGAGCATATGCACAAAATCTAAGACCTATTCCACAAGCAATTGAATTCTTTAGGTACAAAATAGAACAGCAATACAACAGAACTGGCATTGTTTGTTACTGACCTCCATAATGGATGTGATTCCAATCAAATCGACCAGTTTGTGTAAAATTTCTTGATGAGCCTGCACAAGCAAAATGTCAAAAAATTCAAATACTATGAAATAATATGTGAGCAACAATAATCATCCCTTCTTTTTCTTAAAATTGAACAAGAATTATCTTTTTTTGTTTCATTAAAAACAAACCTTCTATTTTATTATAATTCTAAAGGAAGAATGAAAAGCAGAAACAAGACACAAGATGTTGATACCAACGCCAAAAATGTGAGGCATGGTAAAATACCACAGCCATGCTGAGGGTATAAAGTACAACTAAAAAGGAAGGTAAAGTGAAAAGGAGAGACATACCAAGAAGACCCAAAATGGGAAGGACATGGGAATGGATACAGAGAGAAGACACAAATATGCATTCCTCAAAATCAAGATACGGGTCCAAGTATCCTATCCGAAGCCATGATAAATTTGTATTATAGCATTATATTCCATCAATTTATGCATCGAACACAACGATGCATGCATATTCCATATTATTATGCATGATATTATATTTCACACATAATATAATTTTTATAGTTCTGTCATGTTACACTAAAAAGTATCAGAGGATTATCAGGTATCAGTATGAAACCTGTGCATAAAGTGTATTCATCATAAGTCAGATGTCATCTATCAAATTGAATACACAAGCAACAAACAAATGCATCTGAACTGAAACCTATTAGTCAAAACTCCTTTCCTAAAGTTCAAATCATGAAATTGACCAATATTTGGTTCATATTTTCAACTCTACTCATTTTGCAATGAAATGGTGAGAAACAATTAAGAGAAGTCAAGTCAATGTTTACGGATGGTGAAGACTACTATAACAGCTGAATTTCGCAGCATTAGCTCCAAGGAGGGGAAAACATCATTTCTATAAAACTTTTAAAAGATTGGGGGGATTTAAGGATTGTATGAACTGCATTATGTTGAGCGTTTCATAGATGTTTGAGGAACATGATTTCAAGGGTTTCTTGTGGGTAAGGCTCTTTGGAGAGGTAGATTTTCTCAATTTCTTTCCTCAAGGAGCACCCAGGGTTTGGTTTGAGAAAAAGAAGCAAAAGAAGACACTCTAAGCTGATAACTTTGGTTGTGAGCTTCAGGAATTCTGCTGCAAGGTAACTTTTCAAAATGTATGCTATATGCCAATAATGCATTGATAATTGCAAAAGAATAAAAGACTATAGATAACAATTCCTACTGAAAGAAAAGAATAAAAACTTACATGAACATAATTCATAAGAAGAACTGTTTTTCGTGCCATCAAGCATATTACAACCTGGCAAAATGTGAGTGCTATGCAAATTAATAACCCTGAGCTACCTTTAAAATAAGAAAAATAACTTAAGATGTAAAACACAGGGCTAGCTTAAATCACTTTTGTGTATATACAAAACCATAGAACAAAAGAAAACAAACAACCTTGTGAGTCAAGTTTACGTTACCTTGCTATAATACCCAGCCAATAAGGTGCTATGTGATCGATTTGGTTCAAGGAATGAGAAGAGCAAATTCATCAACTGTAGATAGCAAAATAGATAATGCGCAAAAAAGGTTATATTGCACAACTATGTAAAAAATTTCTCACTCACAGAATGAACTAAAAAGATGTCCTAATATTCCTCATCAACTAGCTTCCAAATTTGAAGTATGCAACAGCGGCGCTGAAATGACTTACCTCCTCATCCTCTACTAAGGTCTTGAGTATGACATCAACTTCACAAGTAAATACTTCACAAGATATAAATGGAAATCTGTATAATAACAAAAAGAATACAGTCATCAATAAAGAAAAGCAACATAATAATAATGCATTCAGAAAAACAAAAAAAACAACCGAGAAGGAACAACGACTCTACATATCATGGTATCCAAAGATTTATCAGACATAGACAATGAAAATCATTTTCTTGTCCACAATTGACTTACTTAAAAATACGCCTCTTTTCAGCATCTTCTGGAGGCTCTTCAACAATGTAACGGATCAATTGTTCCACTTGCGTCCTTTCTCGTAGACTGAAAAAATGGATAGCGATTGAATATTAATTGTACTGTAAGCATTACCCAATGCAATGACCAAAATAAATGTACACAATTAAATAATTACATGTAAAGCATGCAATGACACTTGAAGAAATTAAAACATTGAAATGGATTGAAATTTCAATTTTTTCAAAAAGAACAAGTTCAATGAGTTGAACATAAAAATAAAAATAAAAATAAGATAAAATAGACCTAACCATGATATTGTTAAAATTGAATAAAATAGAAAAGGTTCCACTACAAGAAGAATCAGGTGTTGACAAGTTGTAAAACATGCTTCAATATAAACCCACAGAACAGTTTTCTGTAAACAAATGACAGTCATGCACACATACACAATGAAAGTTATGTTTTCACACCCACCATAAATCCATGCACACAAATACGCACACATTCAACATGCATACTCGCCATCCACATCGTTACAAGTTAATAAGATTAAGCAACAAAACAACTATTTTAAAAACAAAATTAATTACATGAAAATGAACACTAGGAGGCAATGGAACTACAGAATCTTACAAATTTATAAGACGGCTATTGATGGCCTTGCATTCTTGAATTATTTCGTCCTCATCTAGAAGCTCTTCCAATGTAAAGTTCTCCTTGTCCAGAATGGACTCCACCTAAAAAAGGTGCAATTGTCAAAGGTAACAACCACAGTCTCAACCACAGTCTTAACCACATAACATTTTTGACACCAAGAAATGGCAAAGCTTTACTAAGAACTATTGCATAACTATAACAAATAATATGCACAAAATATAGTCAATACCAATAAGTATATGTGTAATCCCTATTCTACGGTGTGTACCTTCCATGCACGGAGACCCCAATATTGGAAGTGTCGCAATTATGCATCAAAACTCTAAACTTAGGATTAAACTTTCATGGAAGTAAATATTAAATACAACGATATAGAAACTGATTTATGAAACAGCATACACAGCTCTTCACAAGACCATCAATGATAAGCTCGTGAGGAGATGTGTCAGAAAATTCAAATTCTGATGGTGAAGACAAAAGTGAGTCCTCAGCCTAATCAGAATATGTAAGCCCTAAATTTTGAATAACATAAACTAAGGAAAGACTTTAGGTGCATCTAATACATTCCCTGGCTCATGAGGGAAT
Organism: Amborella trichopoda; assembly: GCF_000471905.2. The sequence continues at coordinate 851,853 of NW_006498792.1, read as the reverse complement.
TAACAAACATAAAGGTACGGAACATTATCAAATAAAGTTGACTTCATAAAATTTTAATAATAAGGTGAACATAGAGAGCACATACGAATTACTATATTTTCAGACATGTGACTATTCATTCATTAACTGACAGATGTGCGAATCAAGTTGTACTAAAATAACACAGGCAAAAATAGATGTATGTAACAAGAGGCAAATACGAGAGAAAGCAAAGATAAGAGATCCTCGTAGGTTTTTTTCGAATAACAAAATGTTATCAATAGGGAGATGCTTAAAAGGAAAAATTGGACACTAGGCTGGTAGTATTAGTGCCGCCAGAGGAGAGACTACAGAACAGAAACAAGGTATTGAAAGACAATTCCATGACAAATCTGTACACATGGAAACTCCACCAATATTCCAATTCAATACTTCCAACAGAAACTACCATGTTAATGCATGGATTTTTTATTTTTTTTAAAAGTTATGTTAATGCATGGATATTAAACAAATTTCCTGCAAATTCCCTGATAAAACATTCACAGACCATGAAAATCTCCATTCAACTAGAGATATATGAATCCATTACACACTCAAAGACAATTCCAGGACAAATCTGTACACATGGACCAACCCCTCGCATTCAGGATTAAAAAGTACACCTTTGGGCCAAAAGCATTATACATAGGTTCATCAAGAAATCTCTTAATGTTCAAAATTTGCATATTAATGAACAACCATGAATCGAAAAAGCATGAAACTTTCTCTATATTTCAAAAGCAAAAGGGGAAATTCAGAGATCAACCTATTCAAGCAAATTGCAGAAAACCAGCTCACTAACTCCAAAAAGAAACATGGATAAATCACAAAGTTCTCTGATTGTGAATGAAGCAATAAAATGTAGCAATAAAAAGACAATAAAAGCTACCCGTAAATCAAGCAAATAGAACGTTGGGGGGTCTTTCTCTTGATCCCATAAAAATAGAAAATTAGGGTTTTCGAGAATCACTTACAGGAGAAGCAGTGGAAAGCCCTGCCATACGCCAAAACATCTTGACTTGCGTAACTCAACCTCCAAAAATCAGAGGAAAAAGGAATGCTTTGCTGGAATTTCCTGTGATCTGGTAGCTTTGGATCTGAATAATGCAAAAACTTTACAATCGAATCCAGAAATATGTCAAAAACCTATATCTCAGAGAAAAAACCCCTAGGAAGCCCCTGCTATATCTCCGCATATAAAAAGCCCTAGGAGGCCCTGCTATATCTCCGTATACTCGTGGGTGAGCTCAAATCACAGGAAACTCTGGTTTTGATGAGAAACATGAGCAAATTAGGTTAATGGAGGGTGCATCGCCCAAACCCTGCAAGGAGAGAGAGCCGGGGGAAGGCCGCTGGTTTGTGTGTATATTTTTTTCTTTTCGGATTTATGTCGTTTTAAATTATATATTGGAAGATCCAATGAAGGGTGGTCGAAATTGAAGCTTTTCTGAAAAAAAAAACCAATGAGAGAGAGAGAGGGTGGTTTTGTACGATGAGAGAGAAAGAGAGCTGGCTTTGTATCACGAAAAGTCCTGTGGAGTACATATAAATGTATTCTAATAATTAAAATTTGTATCACGAAAAGTCCTGTGGACTACAGAGAAAGAATGAGAGAGAAACACGTAGAAGGGATAAAGAGAGAAGGTACGTTGATGGGTCAAGTACAAACCTTTTTCAAAAAATGTTGAATCGGATCGGAATCGCCTTAACGTAGTTATATTAAATATCACGAATTATTCATTTTTTCACATTGGTTCTATGAAAGAACTAGCAGGTTGATTTTGTTACGATGAAAATTCGGTAAAAACCAACCCCACCTTTTTTTTGCAAATTTTTTTTTATTTTTTTTATTTTTTAATGACCCGTTCTTTGATCTAAATCGCATATCTCTTGAACCAACTAAAAAATTCGAATGGGTGATCCAGAACAGCCGCCTTTTTCTTAAAACCTTGCTCTAGACCATTTATACATAAGAGCTTATTCTAATAATTTGCATTTTCAACCTTGGAAAAAGCTAACAACCTTATAACATAGATGCAGTTTATTTTGAAAAATCTATCATTGGCCAGCCAAAAAACTCTCCAATTGATTTTCTTGACTTTAAGAGGTAAGGATTCACAAATAAATATATATATATATATATAATTGATTTTCTTGACTTTAAGAGGTAAGGATTCACAAATAAATAAAT
>NW_006498792.1:809483-838233 GCF_000471905.2 Amborella trichopoda | reverse complement strand
ATATATATAGAGAGAGAGAGAGAGAGAGAGAGTAAGTAAAACTTTAAAGAATTTTTAAATTCATTGATGTAACTTTCTATGATAGTGACATACATATTCCATAATAGTTCAAGTCTTCTATCCTTGATCTCAAATATATAATTTTCTTCAATATTTCATGCTAAACATTCCAATAAATCATGAGAAATGCACTATTTATGATTTTATACATTTGCAACTATTCCAACTCATTATCATGTGTTATTCTTATGGGTATTTTGAAATTAAATCAACCTATATGAATAAAATGTTAAATAGTTCTCTCATTAGTGTTTTGATAAATTTCCCAATAAATTATAACCTCATTGTACCAACCAGATTTTGTATATATTATATTAAATTATAGATGATAAATTTTCTACTATGAAACTATGGTCAATCTTCTGGTTTTTTTATAAACTATTAGAGATTAGTACTGAGCTAGAAATGGCAACTATGAAAACCGTTACCATTAGAGTTCTTAATGCAGCAAGAAAGCTAGAGATTTATATCATTCATATCAAAAGAGAAGAAAAAATAAAGTACCAGCTTGTTCATCCAAGACATACGCCTTGCTGCTGAAGTGACGGTTAGACCACCATCTACAACGAAGCCTCCAAGCTTTTCTTGATTCATGTCCCGCAAATGCTTGTGGAATTGGATTTGAAGATAAAGAAAGAGATGCATGTTCACAGTATTCACTACCATGTTGAATTATCGATAGTTGATCCACATCAGGTTGAGAGAGAAGTGTACCTTGAAGACTCAGGAAACATGAGGCCAGCTGCCCCCAAATATAGGATGTTCCATATGCAGCATCCAAATGCAACACTATCATCTCCAAGAGCTGTTGTACTTCATACTTCCCTAGGGAAGGGGGGAGAAGGGGCAGAGAGAGAGAGAGAGAGAGATTGATTGATTTATTTAGGAATGGTTGCAAAAAATAAAATATTCAAAATAATTTACGCATGAGTTGCCATGGCATAAGAGTAAGACTGTCCCAAGAGGTAGACTAGTTAAAGATATTTTGAGAGTATAAAAAGCATATCTGCCAAGTTCCAGATAAGATAAGAAAAGATAACCAAAACAGATGTTGTGCACGACATAAGACCATGATAAATAAACATATCAAAGGCCCAAGAGCTAAAGGAAAGCTCTAGCATCTGCCATGGTCGAGTTGCTGATCCCTATAGGAACCCCAGAAGACCATAAAAATCTGCATTGAGAAGAATGCCAAATCATACACACATGTACCCACTGGTCATGGGAGAGGGCTTGGTGAGAGGCTGAGAGCAACGCCATCTGTTTGCTGAGCCCGTTGGTTACAATGATTAGTCCTTGAACCCTTAAAATGTCATATCCCTTTGAAGCTCTATTTCCCAACCGATTAGCTTCATAAAACACTTAATAATTCATGTTTGACCCCCACTATATTTGAATAAATAAAGAATTGCCCCGCTAGTACTTTGTAGACAGAAGAAAGTTAAATGACTTTGTCTTTTTGTACAAACTTCTGCCTTCTGAATAAGATATCCAGTTGCATCAAACACATCTAATCAGAGATTGTGAATTTTAGATGTATAAGCAGAGTATCTTGCATTAAGGACACCTGAAGCAATAACTACGAAAACATACTACAGCAATGATCGGTACTAAGTGCCCTCATAAACACTTGGCTGTTTTTGGTATTCCGCTAACAAAAAGAACTGCTAATCATGCTGACCGCATTCCGGAAGTATAGCTTTTCACTTGGATGTCCTTTGGGGATGATCCAAAGCTCAAATTAAAAATCTCTTCTAAATATACGCCTTTACCCCATGTTTTTCCTAATTTGGGCATCTCAGACTCCAAATCATGGTAAAAAAACTGTTAAGATAGTTACTGACAAACTTTAAGATTAATTAGGTTTAGGTTTATTTAAATAGGAAGTTTAGAGTTCTTTTTTATTTTTAACAATGATGTTTGGACCGGACCGGACTGGCTGGTTTGAACAGGGAAACCGGTGGGCATCCCGGTCGATTCAATCCCCTGAACCAGAATGTTCATTGAACTAGCGCTGCACGGGTGGATGCATTTTCGCTTTTTCTAAGTTTGTGCATTTTTTGTTCTCTTATTTTTATATGAAAAAATTGATTTCTCATCTATTTTATATGTTGTTTAATTACTAAATTCCTCTAAGGGAAGTAGTGAACCATGGAATTTGTTCCCTAGTTTAGAGTTTGTGTTTTTTTGTATTTTCAGCTTTGTTTACCATGTCTACTGATATTTATAAGACTAATGAAAGAAGGAATCAATTTTCTGGGTTTTTCTATATATTTTTCTATTTTTCAGGTTCTTCCTATTTTTTATTTTATTTTATTTTATGGCCAGACTAACAAGTGAACTGGTCCTGTTCAACCAGTCTGACTGAGCCGGTGCCCTCACGGGTTTGACCTCTCTAGTCTTAATGACAGTGACTTTTAGTAACATGTTCTTTCCAAAAAGTACAAGATAGTTTTCCATTTTATTAGAAGAGTCTAGAGGATAGTCGTAAAGGTCTAGTTTCCTAAACTAGAGCAGACTTAAAATTGCCAAATTTTAAAGAAGTTGGAGTTTATAGAATTTAGAAAAGTTATGACGAATAACTTGAGTCCCAAGCTAAGACAAACAAGGGAGTCTAAATACCTATGTAAGACTGTGGTCAACACATGTTTGAGTACAAATTTGGATTTTCAATTGATGTGAGTGATCACCTTTAGAGGAGAGATTAGTTAACTCTTTTTGTAAAGAGATTCTACAATCCTAGCCTAGGATCAGGAGTCTCCCCCAAGGTTAGAGCCTTTAAACTTCTTTATTCCTTTCCAACCCATTACTTACCCTTGCTGGACTTGCAATTTTCCAGAAACTTCAACCCATTAACACCTTCTAAACCTAACCCTACTTGTTTTCCAAATCATATCTAACCCTTCATTCACCTTACATTCGATCATACCTAAGTAAGATCTTAATTTCCCTAATCCTATTCAAACTAGGAGACCTTGATACCCCCATAACTTTGCTGTGCCCCATTTTCAAGTCCACCTCACGTATCACACTCCTATAGGCGCCAAGCCCCCTTAGTCCCACCAAACTATCATTAAGGGTGAATGCTAAAGCTATTAAGTATATATATCCACCTAGAAGGTGGTCAGACAAGCGCAATTAGAATTAAGAACACAAAAAGGCAATCATATAGAGAACTGGGATAAAAATGTTCCCTAATAGATGTGAAGCATTTAAATTTAACATCCCAAACTCAGTTCCCAGATAGCAGCCAAACCTTCAGTATACATATCAATAAGGTATAGTACTGATTCTTCTGATGTCGGATCCCTTTGTAATACATCCTCATGGCATCTACGTATTAAAGCTGAATTTTCTCTGCAGAAGCACTCCAGAAGACGTACCCTTAATCTGCAAATGACATGCATATAAATACATCCATCAGCAAGGTAAAGCAATTTTTCATTCATTTCCAGTGACTTCAGTCCATACCCTTAGTGTGCGTGGCAGCACAGAAAACTACCAAACTAAAACAGAAAATTGTTCTCTTAAAAACAGAGGGCATACACAAAATAATTTGCCAGAAAAGAGAAATGAAAGGATCAAAGTTCCCTCTTAAAAACAGAGGGCATACACAAAATAATTTGCCAGAAAAGAAAATTAAGGCTCAAAGTTCCCTTCCAGTAACAACCACGAGCAGACATCTGAGGTTCCTTCCACATGAATAAAAAAATTGCTGGTGCACAACTAGGCAGTTTATAATTGCACAAGGCACGATGTAGAAATGCATGAAAGTCATAAAAGGCAACAGACAGGGTAGTTCATTAACATCAAAAATAGAATTGAGACCCAGCGCTACTGCTAGAGTGCAAGAGCCATAGAATTCACTAATCACTTTCAGTCAGATCCTAACCAACATAAATCATAAAGTTGTCACTGCATCAATATGACAAATAAAAATGTTTCACGTCCCACTATAAACAACAAACTACTAGCAGGACTATAATTTTAGCCCAAGGTTTTCACTAGACGTTCTAAAATAATTAATTAAAAATAATGTTAGCCCGGCATTTTCTTGGGTCAATATCTATCCACACAAGGTTTGAACAAGTAAACCTGCAATAAGTTTTAATACAACTGCACCAATTTAGGAAGTAATCTTATAAAACTGCACGTTGTAAACCCATCAAATCAAGGAGATGCTGCAACCAAGACAACTCCAAAGAGGGAGAAACGACCATGCACAAGCAAACAGGAACCCTTTCGGGAACAATACTGATTGTTAAGGAAAGAATCATCAATGTCTTGTGAGGCAGAGCATTGTGTATGGCAAGACGCTAAGAGCCCAGTAAATTAGTGAGAAATGGTTTAGCTATTCAGGGATTAACAAGAAGGTTACAGCTTGGCATCTCTTAATACCAATGTTCCTCTTTGCAGTTGCGAAGTTGTATCTAAACTTTAAATAAAAAGTGAAATATTTTATCTGAGTTCCAAATATTAAAAAATAATGATTACTATGTAAGAGTGAAGTTCTGACATTCAAAATAATCTAAATGACTGAAATTGCATAAATTTGTGTTCCAAATTTCAATAGTGAAAATGATATGGGGAAGTTCATGTATATACAACACATGTGGTGTAGTTCCCTGTTTGTTCTTATGCAACTAGAAAAATACCAATGATAGGCTTTCAAGACAAGAACATATTCTTGGGAACATAAATGGATTTAACAATTTTACAAGCCCCAAAATAGTTTTGTCTATTTAACTCTTTTGAATACTAGTTTATTTGTAATTGAGGATCAGAAGAGTCCTTAAATTTCCTCAAAAAGATTGAATGCAAAAAAATTAAGAAAAACCCCTGCATGATTTCATATCAATAAAATAAGTAGGTATCCCAATTCCAAAATCATCTAAATCAACATATTCACCTGCAAAGCTTGGCTAAGAAAGGCTATTCTATAGTGAATCACCATATTCTAGCAAATTGGCCATAGAGGACCTAACTCAAGAAAGTGATGATTTGAAAGATACATTTTGCATGGGTCCTAATTGAATAGAACAGTTTAGGCAATAACTCACAAATTTTAAGTCATTGATTTGAATTTATTAAAAAAACCATTGATTATAATTTAGATTGTTAAATCCAGATTATCTTGTCAAACCAAATATGGCATTCTTCTTTTGATTCTAAAATTTTTGTAATGCATCTCATTGTACAAGTAATAATAAGAAAAGATTCCAATTTAGATTGTTATATCCAGATTATCTTGTCAAACAAATATGGCATTCTTCTTTTGATTCTAAAATTTTGTAATGCATCTCATTGTACAAGCTATAATAAGAAAAGATTACCATAGAGCAGATGGTAGGATCTCAACCTGCTAAAGCTTATGATACTTAGAAGTAACACTAATGAAAACATAGAAATATTTTTCTGTATAATGAAAACAGAAATTATGTCACCGGTACAAAGTTAGCTCCAAAGACCTATTTGGTAATATGAAATCTGAATTATGACAAAACTCCTTCAGCACCATTAAGGCCTCCTGCGCTTGATTCCCGAGCAGCAATAGCTGAATATAAAACAGCAGCAATGAACAGTCAACAATTAGTATTGATATACACCCAATCATTGTTCGAAAAATTGGCCAGTCCAACTAGGAACCAGCTGATAAAACCGAAACCGGCCACTAGCTGAGCCGATTTTGGCCAGTTAAGGTAGTCCGGCCGGTTATTTTAAAAAACAAATCAACAAAAATACATATAAAATCCCAAAAATAAGGGATTTGTTTGTAATGTGTTTTTTAATGTTTTTCTATCATTTTGGAAAAGATTGGAATGTTTTTGGTGCATAAATACTTATTTTTACATTTTTCCTTCTTTTTAGATTATTTCTAAAATACTCCTGGGCAAAAATTGATTTTTAAAATCCATTTTTTTCACTACTTTTCAACTTCATTTGGATGTGTTTTATTTAATTATGCATTAAATATATTTTTCACATTTTCTGGCTCATTTTGTATGTTTTTATTTTTTTAACACTTTTTGGCCTGCCCGAGACCTGCCAGGTTAGGCCGAGTGAACCGGCCAGTTTCCGGGTCCGGTTCAATTTGTCGAACACTGATCCCAATAAATAATCCTGTGAGGAGAGCAGGAACATTCATCAATAATTAATCAAATGGAAGATACATAAAGCCCTCAAACAAATATGTATGATTTTATTAGTTTCCACCAAAGAGAAATTATGAGAAGGCACTCATTTCAAATAATAGTTCTTATTATGAAATGTTAAAACAGTCATCCCTGAGATGTGATTTGGCCTTCCAAAACTAAGCTAGCTTGTTTTAAACTTTTCTTTTAATTAATTTAGCATCTTACCAAAAAAAAAAATTTTTGAGGAAAGAACGGATGTTTTATAAGCATAGAGAAAAATAATAAAGCCATCACGACACCCATAAAGAGTCCAATCCAGGAGCTACTTTACCATAGCAAAACCAACGGTTTCAATAAATCCTCTGTAACAATAGACCCCCTAGTATAACTCTCAGACCAGATCTGGACATATTGGGTAACCACAAATGCTAGTTCATAGGTTGAGATTTGTTGACTTTGTATATTATTTAACTGTAAAGAAACTATCTCACCTTGTCTTGGCAAAAACTCGAGTTTTTGACATTCTGAGTAGTAGCCAAGAAAAGCTTGTGAATATCCCCTCAATAGTTCACTTGAGTACAAAATGGAAACACAGAGACAGAGAATCTTTGCAAAGACACTCAAAATAACTAGTACTAATACGCACCCAAAGTATACCACTAATGGAAGCATCTGATTTAACTGAAAATTACAACGATACACTTACAACAATACACTGATAAAACCAATATTCTATAGGTTGTAGAGCAAAAGGACATAAAGTATACCTGTATCAAAGGAAGTAAGGCAGCCAATACCGGGGGCTTTGAGTATAGAGCGATTCGTAAGTGTTTCACAGCTTCATTATGATCATCATTTGTCAACACAATGGGATACTCTCCACTTTCCAATGATGTTTGAAACTGTAAAGGCAACAAACTTGGTCCCAAACCTGACCAAAAAACAAAATTTGATGTTAATAGTCCTAATGTCTAAGTTCAAGACTATATACCAAGGTTAAATAGAATAGTCTACTAGATCACAGCTCATCACAAAGGTCCCCAACTCAAATATCCTCCATAGCAGAAAGAGAAATAGGGGAAAAAAGGATAAGTGAACAGATCTACTCAAATCAAGCTACGATGGCAAGATTTTTTTCTTCTGGTGTGGTGAGACTGAAAGAAGAAATTGAACCTGATTTTTCATGCTCGAGTCAAAATGCTCCAATACGACAGGACTATGGCACTTTAACCCACTATGGCAAGCATGTCCACAACTCATATTACAGATTATATACATTGATTTCGCAAGACTAACCACAAAATGCTCACTAGAGGAGACTAGGACACAAGTAAGAATAGTCAGGTCCCCTGACCATACAACCTAAAGATTACATATAAATATATATACAACACAATCCAAAATATTAGACATGGGGGACAAGAGACTACAGCCAACTAAAGTAGCCTGGTACACATTGTTGGCACCACGTCAGTGACAGAAATATATGCATATTTAGAGGTTTTGAATATAGAAAAGCAAAATAAGTGCAGTACAGCTTGGCCAAGAACATGAGCTAGAAAAAGGCCAGCATTTAGTTACAGCTGCAAGTGAGGTGGCAATCTACAAAAAATCAGTAAAGAGAATACCTAAAATAACAAATGCCACGAGAGAACAACAGAGAGAGAGATAGAGAGAGAGAGAAACACACATACACGCACACGTGCACACACAAACAGAGAGACAGAATGTCAGCTTTAAAAGTACAGTTATTACAAGTCTTGTGCAGAAGTGATCTCTGCAGTTCCTGGAATGAATCTTGTAATGAAGTGGCCAAACTAGTACAAAGTGAATCCTTTGCTTAAATAGTCATGTATTGCAAAAGAACTTCAAAGTTGTCGAGTAAATACAGTCGTTTGATCATCTAATTGCATATAGCTAGATAGCATTCATTTTTTAATTTTTCTTCAGTAAATCTAGATGAATGCATGTCATGGCCCTTAATTTCTTGTATTTATGCCTGCATTTTATAAATTGGTTCATACACTGACGGTTAAACCACAGCATAAACAGCCAGGGGTCCACATTATTATCATCCTATGTAGAATGCACTGTAAAAATCAGTTTCTAGGATGGGCAATAGTCAGTAGCAGGGCAGCGAGATACTTTTCAAGCTTTGAAATCTCTAAGGTTCATAATTTTATTCTTATAGTTATATAATAGAAATCGAGTCCTATTTGAATATACAATAGAAGTTAATCTCATACAAGCAAAATCCATAAATTATACCCTTAACTGCAGCATGTAAAAAGAAATTTGTTTCCAAAAATGCCTCATGTGTTTGTATGGATTGGAGAAATTGTAAGCATATTCCCAGCATCCTCACAAAAGCATGTGCCAATAAAAGCAGAAGTTGAAATACATATATCAGATGAAGATTGACAAACTAGTTCGAGTCCACAGAATAACATAAAAAAAATCTACAAGCTAGTAACAGTTATAAATTCAAGCAATCAACTACATTTTCAAGGTACTAAAAGTGATTGTTTTTCACATCTAGAAAGTAATAGGAACTGCATAATAAGCAACTATTCACAATCATTTAACATAGGATACAGTGCACTACCACATTGTACATGAGTTGAAACATTTTACTCTTCTAGTAGGAAACAGATCCAGAGTACGTGGAAGGAAAACTCACGAAACAATCATTTTACATATGATACAGTGCACTACGACATTGTACATGAGTTGAAACATTTTACTCTTCTAGTAAAAAACAGATCCAAAGCACAAGGAAAACTCACGAAACAAGTCGTAAATAGAAATTCCTTCCGAAATTTCATCCTCAGCAGTGGAATAAACCTCTGTAACACCAATTTCCTCTTGCCCCGCAGAGTCATAATTTTGTAACATAAGAATCGGAGCAATTTCTAGTTTGGGAAATTCACCACCAGAGGAGTCATGTGGTACTTTGTCCATACAAATAGAGCTATCAGAATCAAACACACAATCAACTCCCCCTCCTGAAATATTCGCCAAAGCATGATGATTTGAAGTGTTGACTGTTGGAGAATTCCGAGAGTTGACTGTTGCAGACTGTTCATTAGAGGCACTGCTGAGGTCAGGCTCTAAACAAAGTAATGGCATGTCAGCATCAGAAGCCCTAAAGTGCAACTCTTCCGGAATACCAGAATACCAACGGTGATATAAAATCAACCCATGGATCATGTTTACGAGAGGATCGCGTCTAGATTCAGATTTCAGTACAAGTCTGAGAGAAAAAAAAAGTCTTAATGAACAGTAATCACAAATGAAATTTTCTTAAATATCTCCCTTAAGGAAATGAAACTTAGAAACAAAATAATCAAATTCCTATATATAGAATATATGAGACTGCATATACATTACAAAAAGGTAATAATTCTTTTTCATTATAAATATCATTTAGCATTAAGACATACAAGTAGGTACCCAGAATAGCTGGGTCAAATTGTTCATGCCATTCCAACCAGATCTCCACAAAGAACAAGAAAGGATAGTCTTAGCCTAATCAAGCCAAATAACATGATGAACAACCTCTTATGCGAGTCTGCACACACACACACACACAGAGAGGAAGGGAGAGGTAGAGAGAGAGACGCAGAGAGGGGAGGTCTGGAATAAGGGAGGCAGCCACTTTTCTTTTCTTTTCCTTTTTTTTTTTTGGTGAGGGGGAAGGGGGGGGGAGAAGAGTGGGAAGCCACTTGATGTATTGGAGGGAGGGAGGAGCCACATAATGTATTTGGTTAGAACCTCCACCAGAAAATCAAAGCAACTATTTATATTGGCGAGAATAATGGAATATTAAACTGAAATCACATAACTGGGATCCAAATTTGCCATCAATTCAAAGTCTTATATTCATCTCTATCTAAACTAATAATCCCCACAACTGCTTATGACATAAAGCATATTGTCCCAATGAAAGAAATCTATCATATTCGCTACAGTAAAGTGATAAAGGCAAGAATATCCATCTCTATCCTACATATGACTATTGTTTCACTACAAACGGTACAGAAAATAAAAAATCATTGATTTCAAAAGGTAACCATCAAACAGATATAAAATCCACAGGGTGCACATTCTTCCTTGCAATTTACATGTCAAAATCACCAGTACAATATATTGCAGTTTCTTAGAAACATAAGAAAATACCAAGCCTAATTTTAAATCCTTCATTATAATTCAGACTGAGATTTGTAGATTTCTCAAGCGTCAAAATCCAAAAGGCGAGCACAATATTGGTTGGAGAAGGCGAAGTACAATAGGCATAGGCAAATGAATTGGAGTATCAATGAATGCAAAGGTAGCAACGCTCCTAGGAGCCTTAGGACATTTACAGTGTCATTCTCTGGCCACTGACAATAGCACAGATATTGTGAATGTGATAAGGGCATCCCCTGGTCTGTAGACATATATATCTATACGAATGATTTAGAGGAATTCTGGAGAATACGTGCTTTCTGGATAGCTTATTCCAACAAATACGGAGGCCACAATGAGCATGTTGGATGTGGTTGACGGAGAAGGATACAGTCCCCCAATTTGAACTTCACACTGAATCTCTACTACTAAATCTTTCATAAACCAGCAACTGAAGTTAACTGTCCAAATAATGTATGTTCAGCCCATTTTCAGAGAGACTCGAGCAATAAAATAGGCCAATCAGGAACAATCCATTATTTATTCATACTAAGGAACCTATGTGAGGACAATCAACAAAAACCCAATCACACATGTTGCTTTTAATAAACTACAGAACTTTAAATTAATGGCACGATTTGTATAGAGCCAAGGCCATAAACAATCAAATTTTAGCCCATCTTCAAATAGTGTCGAGAAATGTGGTTTCAATACCGGATATCTTTGACTAGCCTTAAAATATATTTTCATCTTTAATTATAAAATTTAAAGCTTCAAAAATAGTGTAGATCGAGCAAATCTATGAAAACTTGAATAACTTAAAAATTGACAGTCCAAAAATTCGCTACTAGATGCACTATTTCCAAAACTTGAAATCCATTTTTTTCTCAAGTCCATGCATCGTGATGTCAAGATGATCAATTTGAGGATATTTGGGTATCAAAACAACCTCTTCTAGTGAAATTTTTTAGGTAGGCTCTAATTTGATTGTTTAGAGCCTAGGCTCTATATAATGGTACTAATATAGAAAAAATATGAGAAAAGAAGAAGTTTCTACAAAGCGTCCCAAGATCATGAAAGCTCTGTGCAGCAGAAAACAAAGTAGTAAAGAATCAACCAATTTTCAGTAACCTGATTTAAAAAGAGTGCAAAATGATATGTTGATAAATAAGAGCAAGATACGTACATGTTTGAAATATTGTATGCCTCCTGGATGTTCCCTTGAGCGAAGAAGTGTAAGGCATACTCCAAACGAATCAGATAAGAATTCTGCCCACATATTGATATCCATTGGAGTAATATACAAGATAACAAAATTAAAATAGAACTCTATACCTTGTATCCAGTGTGATTTGCATAATGAACTAAGTGATGTGTACAATATTTAGTTCAAATTGGCTTGATTGCATGAGCACAGGGCCCTTGCCTGCAACTATTACAGTCTAAAATACAAATGGGTATTTGATTCACATAAAATCAAAGCCAACCCCAAGTAGTTGGGACTCGGATGATGATGATAAAATCATTGTTGAACATGTGATCTTTAGAGCAGAAAAACTTAAAAAAGCATATGTGATGTCCCATGGCAGGAGAAGAAACCCCTGAATTTTTAGAAGTACAAGAAAAAGTCATGTGTTGCTCCATAACATGCCAAATTGGTAATTGCTGCATCAATTTGTTGGTAAAAACAATAATATGAAATAAACACAGGGTGGAAAGCAGGTCCCAATCCATCCACCACATAATATTCCTGTTGTATCAAAAGAATCATGATCACATGTAGCAGGGTGGTCTTTCCTTAAATAAAGGCCTGAAATGGCTATTGCTTCGCTATAAAAAATACGCTACATTTTTTCCCTGGCTAAACAGACTGTTTTTCCTAATTCCAAATAACTATGTAGATCGATAATGGTCCAAATATAAATAATAAAGCCAATGAATCAAATGGAAATGAAGGCGGCATCATAAATGAGCAGCCTATGAACTCTTTTCATAGGTAAATTGAAAAGTAGATAAACTTTTGCTTCTGACAAGAAAAATGCATTAAAGATGGATTACTTAAGTTAAATCAAGAAAAATGAATGAAAGCTCAGCTGAGAACTACCAGAAGCCAGCTGAAAAACAATGGCGAGTAAAAAACACAGATCCAATAACTACAAGCGGGTGAAAGAGATTGCAGAGGGCACATGAACAATATAATAGGGGGAAGGACAGAGAAAATTTTCTTGCATGTGAGGGGAGAAAAAAGATTGTGATAGGAAGGTTAACATGCTTGAAGGACAAAGAGTAACCACCAAGACTGCCACACAAGTCAGAATTAATAGAAGACTCGACTTATGCGCCTTGAACAATATATCTTATCAAGTTTATACCACCTTTATATGAATGTTTTAATATAATTTCCTCATAAACTATCATCCAATTAAGTACCACTTTAACTACCAAGAGGAGCTGATTACAATGCCCATAAGGTAAAGACAGAAAAAATATTTTCAGAAAAACATAATCCATAAAATTTGAGGATTAGGGATTAGGTTTCCAATGAAGTTAAGTTTCAGTGAAGATAAAGTTTTCATAAAAGAAAGAGCTTCCCTACCCAATAAAACTTCATATTGTACATTTCCATTAACTTAACATCTAAGAAATATTTACTCCAGTGTGTATAAAAATAAAAATATTATTAAAGGGAAAGTTTTCTTCTCCAACATGATATCCTAATAAATATTTCCACTTAAGTTGCCAATGAAAGCATTCATTGTAAGAAGAGATAGAGATATTACAGAAAGAGATAGAGATTCAATTGGATTAGGAAGTGGGTTACCCTAAACCAATGTTCACATAAGTCAGATGCAGCAGCCTAGGCAGCTGGGTGGCTGCCTAGAAACATAAGTGGCCCTATAGTTGGAAAAAAAAGGGGGGCGGGGGCTACTATTAGAATAGTGTGAATAGATGATGGAGAAGTGCTATTAAAATTTTCACGGACAAAAATTCAAAAAATTGGGTAATTTTTTGAATATTTTATAGTGAGTCGTATATTATATCTTCCTTCTCAAGGTGCAAAGCTAGGGAGAAAAAAAAAAAGGAGATAGAGGAAAGGGTTTCTATGATGTTAATGGCAGTTATGCTAGACCATACTGTTTCTCTCTCTTAATCCTTTTTTTTTGCAACACCATGCTGTTGTTTGTAGGAATTGGGCTTGGGCTTAGGCTTGGGCTTGGGCTTGGGCTTGGGCTTGGGCTTGAGTGGTTAGCAGTTGACGTTAAGCAATGCTACATCTCAAGTTCAATTCCTACCACTGAACTACCCACAGAAAACCCTACTCTTGTTTGAGGAAGGGAGAACAAAAGAGGGGAGAGGCAGGAAGGAGAGGAAAGGGTTTCTTCACCGTTAATGACAGTTTGGGTTTTTATTCTTGAGATTTTTCCCTCTGCCTTCTACTTTTTTATCTTCTTCTTTTTCTTACATTTTCTTTTACTTTCTTTTAAGTTGGTAACATACTTTTTTAAGGACTTTAACATTTTTTTTAAGGGGACTTATGTCTTTATTTTTACCCAAGCTATCGCCTAGGCACATGGCTGCCTAGGGCACCTGTCTAGGCCCCTTCAATTCGGTGGCCTGCCTAAGATTGCTTAGGCGGCTTGAGTGGTCATCGTTTTGAACACTGCCCAAAACTCCCACTTTGTAGGGTCCCTCATAGTAAGTGTTAAGATTTTGTAGCCTTTAAAGGCCATGAGAGCATGTAAATATAAATTCTAGTGGATTATACACTTCAAAGGGAGTGTGTGCGTTAGCTGACTAACCTAGGGTTGAGTGGTCTATGGCACTGGTCTCTTACTCATGGGCATATGGCACTACCAAAAAGGGTTTTCAGATGGTCATTCCTTTTGGAGCGAAGAGATATCTAGGGATGGTTTGTAGGCTAGGAATGCTTTGCGGTCTCATGTGTGTAGATTTAGGCATGTGAGAGCGAGGGAAAAATTGATGCAAACGGAATCAGGGAAATTAAATCCGGTCTTCTTTTGATCTTAAAAAGTAAAAATTTCAACAATAATGGAGGAATAATGTGGCTAACATTGGAAGAAGAAACTCTATTTCTTCATTCATAAAAAAAATCTCTACAAGATATCCAAGTTCCTCTCTAAGGGGAAAGTTCCACCTTAAATACAAGCCAAAAAGAAATAATAAGAAAACCAAAATTTAGACTCTCTCTCTCTCCCCCACATTAATCTCTCTCTATCTTTGACCACATCTTCCCCTCAAATCTTAATTCCCATAAAAATAGGAACCTTTTTTTACCTTATCAACTCCTCCACATCTCACCCATAACTTCACGTACAAACCGAATAAAATAACAACTAATTAAATCCTAAGTAAATACCCCTTTCCAAACTTTCCTATTCTCTCACATAGATCCTCTTTTATACAAAATTTCTATACCCCTTACGTGATCAACCCTCTCCCATCATTCTCTTTCTATTTATCTAACAATCCTACCTAGAATAGGATCATGGAATCATACAAACTAGGAAATCTATCAAGCCCATCCTAAATAAAATGAAAAACCATTTTTAACCCCTCTATGAATATCTCTAAAATTCAGTCCCAACAATAAATAAAAATAAGAAAAGAAAAAAATAAATATCTTAGATGCGATTTGCATCATACTCCCGGTGGTTGGAAAAAAACTCGTTTCGAGTTTTTGTTGTGGCATCATCGACTTCACTTAGCCGATGGTGAAGTCCAACATCCCCACGCAAATGTTCTTTGTAAGGCATGAGATTGAACACTCTAAATAATAAATAAATTATCCATCTAAATAAATTATCCATCCACCCAGCCAATTCCAGGACAAGCATCCAAACACATTCAAATATGGGTGCACGGAATATGCTCTTCGACTAATTGTATCCTCCAATTGATTAAAGAAACATCTTTTTTCCAACCGGCTTTCTTCTTTTTAGGTTTCTTCTTTATCTTGAACTCTTGCGATAACAATGCCTTGAGTTGTATGTTATCAATTTGCTACGAAGGTTGCAACTCTTGTTGTAGATCTGGCATGACCCTTGTTATTTCATTGTATCTCATTCTTAGGATCTACATGAGCTTTGTTATTTCATTGTATCTCATTCCCACAAGGCAAACATTACAATCAAGACATGCAGCTTTCAAGGTAGTCAACATGGTTTTGCTAAAAGCCTATGTAGCCAACTATCACATAAATCGTCTCAGAAAGCTTGTTAAAAGGTAAGTTCCCTTGTGTAATTTCTAGAGGAGATTTCCCTGCAATTATAGCATAAAATCACATGACCATCTTTTGTTTTAGCAATTATTAAGCCATTGTGGAGAATAATAACAAAGAAAAACTGTGTGAGTTTCTGTACTCCCCCCTTGAAAGTTATCACCAACATCCTCCTTGCATTCTACAACAATACAACTGGCATGTGTACAAATACTTTGTTGATCAACATCAAGGGCTTCAAGCACACATCCAATAAACCCTACCCATTCACATCGCAAACCAAAAAGTAGATGCTTAAAACTCATACGATTGTGCCTACGCTGACAAGCTTCCCCAAGGAAAAAATTTAACACGTCAAGATAAATTTTCAAAACATGCGTGGCACATGGAAATGTTATCTCTACAGTAGAAAGATCATTGTCTCTTGCAATAATTTCCTCAATCTCTACATAAGCACCTTTCATGTTATTTCTCATGGACATCAAGACTTTGATTGCAAAACCAGTCCCTTCACTTGTAGGGCCATATAAGATTTGTTCAGTTCCAACAAAGCTGACAAAGAGATGACTCATATCTTCTTGTGCATGCATAATAACTTCTTTCATGAATGCCATCAGATGGACTTCGTACTTGACTAGGAGGCTTTTCGTGGTAATTAACATCAAATCTAATTCTAGTGCATTGACCAAACATCCACATACTCCCAGCACAAACTATCATCCCTACATCTCTTGAACATGCCAAATCAGCAACATTAATAAGTGAATGCCACACAAAATGATATTGTTGAAACCATACTTCAAAGATTTCACACCAATTATGAAATGGTTCCAATAAACGACTAAACCATCCAAATTTATCATAACCATTCCACACATCATGGTTAGGCTTTTTCAGAACAAACAATCAATCACAACTCACCATGTTGGTACCAACACTCTCATCACCTCTACTAGACAACTCTAATGCGCACACATAATATTTACCACCGGCACCAACATTAACCACATCATCAACTACAATCTAGATATCATCAACCTTTTCCTTAATAAGTTGCCGAATAGAGAATCCAGCCACACCCTCCTCTTTAAAAGATTCAGGTGGAGTCTCATCACTTAATGGCAACAAAGATAATTCATGTCTGACCATTGACAATTTGCTTTGATCCAAAACTATTATCTTTGTTTTCTCATCTAATCCCAAATCTCATTTCATTGTAGTCAAGGGTTGCTCTTCCATGTTCACTGGGAGGGAATCATTTGAAAATCCAACATTGCCTTCAACAGAAACAATGTTAAAGTCAACATTTCCTTATGATCAATACAATGCTGAATTTTTTCACTATCAGATTTATAATCCTCCATACTTTTATCCATAAAAGTACTAGGCATATCCCTAACTATCTCTTCTTTTTCAGCAGATTGATCTACAATTACATCTACTCATTTCTCATTAGATTGAAGACCCTTTGTGCCTTTCAAAGCATCAACCTCTCTAGTGGAAAACTTAGGATTTTTATTTACCAAGAAATCGCATATCTTTTGGTGTTTACTTGTGTGATGCTCAGGTCATAGATTTGTTGTAGGCATAACAACTCCCCGAATTGGATGCGTTAGTCTCCTAGCTTGGGATGATCCAACTCTAGGGGTCGATCTGGATGTAACAAAATCCTTTATTTGCTCACTTCTAAACTGATTTCGGTCTACTCCCTTATACCAATCATATCGGCTTTGGGGTAGTCGATTACCCAACTTTTCTCTGCATTCATGCCCCCGTCGATGTCGTCATGCATCGAACCCATAAGTGCGATCAAGCATAATACCAAGCCGTTCCCACTCAAACTCGTGCTCTGATTTACGCCGATTTCCACTAGAACTCGCACAATATGGATCTGACACCGTAGATCTCATCATGTTTGATGTGTGATATTGCAATCTCTCTTTTTGCAACAACTTTTCAACCATCTCCGTCAAGTTGTCGATTTTCTTGTATATTTGGTCATGCTTGGCATTTCTACGGTTGCGACCTCCGCGACCATCCATTGTAGATCTTTTCGAACCATGCTCTAATACCAAATGATGCAAAAGGAATCCAATAAATAAATCCGGTCTTCTTTTGATCTTAATAGGCAAAAAATTCAACAATAATGGAGGAATAATGTGGCTGCCATGGGAAGAAGAAACTCTATTTCTTCATTCATAAAAAAAAAATCTATACAAAATATCCAAGTTCCACTCTAAGGGAAAAGCTCCACCTTAAATACAAGCCAAAAAGAATTAATAAGAAAACCCAAAAATTAGAATCTCTCTCTCCCTTTCCCCCATGTCAATCTCTCTCTCTCCCCCACGTTAATTTCTCTCTATCTTTGACCACATCTTCCCCTCAAATCTTAATTCCCATAAAAATAGGAATCTTTCTTTTTACCTTATCAACTCATCCACATCTCACCCATAACCTCACATACAAACCCAATAAAATAGCAACTAATTAAATCCTAACTAAATACCTCTTTCCAAACTTTCCTATCATCTTTTATACGAAATTTCTCTACCCCTTACGTGATCAACCCTCTCCCATCATTCTCTTTCTATTTATCATACAAACTAGGAAATCTATCAAGACCATCCTAAATAAAATAAAAATCCATGTTTAACCCCTATATAAATATCCCTAAAATTCAGTCCCAACAATAAATAAAAATAAAAAATAAAAAATATCTTGGATGCAATTTGCATCATAAATTCTCAACAAACTTCCGCACGACATATATACATGACAGCCGTATTCCCGAGAAGCAACCTTGAAAATGGAAATGGGTATATGCTCTCACTATAGTGATATGTGTGTAATACTTGATCTTAAGAGGGGATTCGAGGTTCCACTATTTATTGGTCAACTTTGATGAGACAATTATGAGCCCCTGCATGATAGCGCAAGTCATGGGTCTCGTTGGATCAGTTTGAGAAAATAGTCAACGATCATGGCTACTAGATTGAGTGGAGTGCTTAACAGTCACTTAGCCTAACCCATTGGCACCAGTCCACTTCTAGATATTTAGTTTTTCTCTGTACAAAACATTTTTGTGAATTTAAAAAAAAAATCAGAATTTTAAAAATTAGTTTTAGCAATAAAAACCCTCAAAAGGGCATTGTAAAATTCTGGAATTATGGAGGGGTGGAGTGGTACACGTGGGGGGGCCATGGATCCAGGCCACGTGTGGCAACACCCACATGAGCAGGGCGCGGAGCCCTTGGGGCCAACATTGCACACACGGGAGGCGGCATGCCCCCTCCTCTCTCTACAATACTTTGGTTTCTTATTTTTCTTTTAAAGGTCTTTGGTTAGTTAGAAAATCTTTTGAAAGGATAATATGTCCTTATTTTGTGGGAGTTAGTTGTTTGAAAATATTGTTTGTATCTTAGACCAAATCTTTTATTTTTCAAAATATTGTTTCTATCTTTGACCAAATCTTTATTTTGACTTCTTACAATTTTGTTAGAGATAAAGGAAGTTCTTGAAGATTATTTTAAGATTGGTCTGATCTTAGTTTGATTAGAAGTGGACATGGGTCAAAGATTTAGGAGATAAGGTTCCTAGATTCTTCCCTAAATCATGATGCTTATGGGATGGATGGCTCACATACTTCCCAAAAATGCTATTGATCATGATGAGTCATAATTTGGATAGGCACACCACTTGAGACCTATATAAGGAGGGGACCCCCCTCATTCTCCATACATTATTTCTAGCCTCTCTCTCTCTACTTTCTCCTCCACCCCCACTCTCTCTCTTCTCGCTCTTGTTCTCCCTTTTTCTCTCTAAGTGGACGCACCCCCTATAAGGTTGTAGGGGTGGCATGCACCACCCATTTAAGATAAAGAGGTAAGGGGCAGGCCCAGCCCTTGATTTGAGGGGAGATGCCAAATAGTGGCATGCCCTAAAGGTTCATAAAGGGATCCAGGAAACCCTAATTGTGGTACAATCTCATAAAACCTTAATTTGTGAGGTATTACCTAAGGAAGCTTCCTGGCTCCAAAAATCCACCAAGGCCAATAGAATCAGAGTACCATAGGTTAGAAAATCGAGTATGGGGTATACAAAGTCCTATGGGGGTGACCCTAGGGAATTTCAAGTAAGTCTTCCCTGTTGTTTTCTTTTATTTTTCATTTTCAGTCATCTTTGCTTGTTTAGTTGAATTTCTAGGAAAATTAACTGTACTAAAATTGTTAGTGGAAGTTTGTTTTTTATTCCTAGATTGTGTCTACCCCTTTTGGCAGTAAAGGTAGATCCCAATTGTAGTTAGGATTTTATTTCTTGTTTACAACAGTGTATTTTGGCAATTGTAAGTAGCTTTCAAATACATTAATAAACGAAGAAAATAAATTATTTTTTATTTTACTCCCTTGAATTCCACATAACCACTCCTTTCAATAAGCGCCTAAAGTCCCTACTCCTTCACTCCATAGGGTCATACTCTAGTTGAGTGCCACATCTCCCTACCCTTAATTGTGGCTTCATATATTTAGAATAGACATAAGGCTGTACTTATGTGCCCTGAATAATGTATTTCATCAAGCTTATTGACTCTTTATACAAATGTTTTGATACAATTTCCCCATATACTATCATCAAATGAAGTACCACATCAATTAATAGAGCCATTAACTTTATTTGACAGTTAACAACCCATTTATAATGGAAATATTTGCATCTGGTTTCACTTACTGGTGCAGAAAATGCTAACATACACATCAATTTTGAGAAAAGAAAAAAAAATACAAAGGGGGGGAAAGCAAAAAACAAACAGTGAACATAGAGGACACACTAGGAGAGTTTAAGAGGGAAGGATGAGTCGCCCAAAGAAACACTAATAGCTCCTAATTCCCTTCCTTAGCAAGGCAATCAGAGTCTCCATTAAATTCTGTCCAGGTATCATGGAAAGAGATATCCACTAATCCACAAAGTCAGATAACTTCCTCCATAAAATACATTAACAACCACAGAAAACCATATTCCATGCTCAAATACATTAAAACTAGCGAAAAAACTGACAAATGGGCCAAGGAATTTCTTATTAAAACTACTTGAGTAAAATTCATTAGTAATCTAAATATACTCTCATGTCCATTAAAGTTTACCACAACTAAAAATAAAATCCTGAACTTTAAAACAATTACAAAAACCAAATGAGGTTAATGGATACCTTATACAGAGAGTATTTATATAATCTTTGCTTGTGTGACCATAAGTCATATATACGCTGAAGCCTGTGAAGATCATGCTTGGGGCCTTTGATTTGCCTAATAAGCTCCAATGCGGCCTATTGTACAATGGGAACAACATTAAATCAACCCAAGTCCTCTGACAAGTTAAATTTGAAAATAAATAAATAAAGAGTAATAAGCACATAAAAATCATGAAAGCACCCCTTCTTAAAACAAATTATTTTTTTTGCATTATTAGGATCACCAGAATCGAAAACATATTGAATTAAAACTACAATCATAAGACGCGTCACTGCAATAACATGAACCACAAATGACATGCATTCTTTTTAAAGCAACAGTTTCTACCAATTTCAAATGATCCAACAAAATTAAGATGATGATTTATTAATATAACAATGAAGAAAAAGGACCATACAATTAACAAAAGAAGCCGAAAAGTAGATGTGGTATTATAAAATTCCAAACAATCATGAAGAATGCACTGCACCATAGAGAAAATCCCCAATAGCACGGACGCTCTAAAAAGTCAAGACTACTAATCCTTACAGTACATTTTATCAAGTTCTTAAGAACAATTAAAATGAAGAAAGGAAAGGAAATTATAGTTACCATGGAGAAAAGAAAGAAGAAACTCCAATTATAGAAATATATTCAACCAAAAAAAAAGGAATAAATAAAACACAATCAATAAGGATTCAAATGGTAAAATTACCGAATACTTCCTTCGATTCTGGAAAGGAGCCTTATGATTATGCGTCCCTTGCATGTACAAACTAAGCACACCTGCTGCTTCCTTCCATTTGTGCTTTCTCATCAATTTGTTCAAAAGATGCCTTAGCGCAACTTTATGCTCAAAAGTTATTACCCTATTATAGTGGAATGCACGGTGCTTCTTATTATTGCGAGAAGTAATTTCCGCTCTCCTATAACGACAATGTTCATTTGCAGCACGCAAACCCATGTCTTCAACAAGTTCAACAAGCTGAAAGTACAAATGATCAAATGATTTATTAGGATCAAGGTTCAATAATTAGGGGGGAGGGGGAGACACGATGGCTATAATGGATGACTTGAGAGAAGTGAATTTCAAAGAATATTTGGCAAGATGGTAAATTTTACCTTTAAAAGTTTTTGAAATGATCTACATAATGGATAACAGGTTATATAACTATGAAACTGCAGCAGAAGTCCTGTAGTAGTAGTGCTGGTGGCATTAGTGGTGATGATGGTGAATATATGGTTAATAATATGTAAATAAACGGTGCAATTGTATGCCTTTACAGAGCATGAATTTCAGAAAATGAAATGAAATACAAGAAACAAAGTTGTAGGAATAGGTATACTTTAATTTTTTGAGACTGAAAAGATTGGAGAAAATGGCTTAAAAAATCCTCTGCTTAAAAAAAAAAAAAAAAACTGGTAACATGTCTTCAAATCTGAAGAAGAAAAATTTCATTCTAAAAAAAAAAAAAAAAAAAACCTTAGAAGGGGGGGGGAAATTGGAACATTCAAAGTTTCCAACGTAAGAATGGCTGACCATCAAGTAAGTTAAACAAAAGTATAAAATTAATCATCTTGAACAGCCTGAAATTTAGAAAAAGTATCAAAAAAATTGCAAAATTGAAAAAAAGTACCATGCGATCATGAAAACTGAGTACTCAGCACATGCTACAAGCAGACGAAATATCACAGCTTATAAACAACCAAATCAGCAATTGCCAATAAAGTTATAGGACAAAGATGCATTGTGCTTAAAAGCATGAAGATTAGTATGAGAACATAATAAATTTCAAGCGAAAATCAAGCACAATCCGCTGTCCACAAAATTCAACCGATGAAGAGCATGACCAGGATTTGGACTTTAGATTTTTCATATTTCCGTATTGGGTGTCTGATTAGAAATAGAAGCATGGAATCTTTAGGGTTTGGTTTTGGAAGTTAGGGTCTAGAATTTAGAAGAAACAGGGATTTCGGTTGTGGAATTTATAGGGTTTTAGTTTGTTTGACAGAACAGAATTTTGAATATTTGGTATTCCGAAAATTTGAATGCCATTAATCACACTTCTTATTTTTGGATTATAATTATCTTAATATATGTTTTCTTGAACATGGTTGACTGTCCACCTGTACTTCAAAATTTTCACATATTTAAAATATTTTACTCTTTGGCTAAATAAATTACAATTTATTGATCGTTCCTTATTGGGCACATATTTGATTTTAATCTAGCTTGTGCTCTCTCGTCATTAAAAATGGACGCTAAACATTTAAAGTAGACATAAATGCTAAAAAACACAAAATCAAATGATTTTGAGAGCGAGGATTCTATTTAAGTAAAAAAGATAAGTCAATCAAATGACTATTATATCATTTGATTGCCCAAAACTACGAAGTCCCATGTACTTCCACATTCTTTTTATTCAATAGCACACTATGCCTTATAGTGATATTCAGTTTTCATGCTCAAGATCTTAGGAGTATAAGAGAGAGAGGGAGAGAGAGAGTTTGTTGGAGCTGAAAGCTTATTGGCATTCTATATGAAAAAATAAAATTCAATTTGAACTCTTCACTCTAACTGTATGGGACCGAAACAAAAAACAAAAACATGACAAATTAATTCAAAGGATCACATAAAATATATATGGCTGCTTTACTTGGATCTTCCAAGCTGATTAGCTGTGTGATGTCAAATTGCAACAACAAAACACATTGTGCAACACAATGTGCAAAGTCCAAATACGTAACCATCCATGCTTCACAATCTAGAGGTAGGGTTCTCTAATGGAGCCTAAGATTGTGTTTTTGCGCAGAGAGGTAAGGTGGGGTTTGTGGAAAAAGAGGAAGGGTGCCTGTAAATAGGCTTTGGTTTATGGGATTGGTGTAAAAGATGTGACACGTTTGGTAGAGAGAGGAAGAGGAGAGAGACAAAGGAACAATGCAAACAGATTGAATAGTGGAGGAGTAAGAAAATGAAGCAAAAAAGACCACAGACAAATATATTTTAAGGCTCATTACACAAGAGAAAAGGTAGAATTACAAACTTCAGCATGAGATTATCTCACTTGTCTGTTGGTGCCAAAACACTCATCCAAGCAATTACAAATTTAAAATAGTTGCAATACTCATTATGCTCCCATCCATTCTCTCAAATGTGTGAAGGCCCAAAAATCACCACCAAAGTTTACATTAAGAAAGCCATAGAAAAATGTGTTTAGGCAGGGAAAAGATTACTCAAAACCCCAACAAATCAAAAAACTATTATAAACACGAAAGCAATAAATTTTTTTGGAGAAGATCAATTGCTGAGAAATTTCCTAAAAAATAACTACCAAAAATTACAGTTTGAAAATCAGAATAAAACATATTATTTTGCATATGATCTCAATGAGGGTGAATGGTAAGTTCTATAGGGAAGTGGTGAGACCAGCTTTGCTCTATGGGGCGGAATGTTGGGCGGACAAAAACAATATACCCATAGAATGCGTATAGCAGAAATGATGATGTTGAGATGGATGAAATGGCAAGACAAGAAATGATAGAATTCGCAATGAATCTATTCAAGATAATTTAGACGTGAAACCAATAGGCGATAAAATGAGAGCGAGTAGATTTAGGTTTGGTTGGCCATGTGTGGCGCTGACTAAGTACAACATCTGTTAAGAGGTGTGAATTAGTTCAAATGGAAAAGCTGAAAAGGGTAAGGGATATGCCCAAAAAGACGTCGTTGGAAGTAGTCTGAAAAGATATGCAGACTTATGGCCTCACTGATAATATGGCCTTTAATAGAGTTGAATGGTGAACCACGATTCATGTACCCGACCCCAATTAATTGGGAAAGGGCTAAAATGATGATGATGATGATAAAGCATCTTAAAAAACCCAATGAGCCAAATATTCTGAAAACAACAAAAAGAACAATGGTTTGGCATCAATCAGCTGTTGATAAACTAAACACCACCGAATGAATTTGTAAGAGTACCAACCAAGTTTTGCAACATAGTTATCAAGACCGGACCCAAGTAGTGGTTCGAGTGGTCGAACCACCTACTGGTGCTTTATCTAGTATAATTCAAGGTAAAATCTGGTTTGGTTAAAAAATGGACAAAACCAATGTTTGCCAGCTTGTGGTTGGACCAGCCTATTTTAACAGCTTTGACCAACTAAATGAAATTGGGTAAATTTTGTAATATATTTTATGATTTATCATTTATATCATTTTTTCTTTTCTTTTTTTTAAATCTAGTCCAACATATCCGACCAATGGTTAGACTGATTTGCTTTTGGACCAAACCCCTAATCAGTTCGATAGGGGTCCAATCCTAGTAACACTCGTTTGCAGTCTAAAAATCAAAACAACTACTATTAAATTATTTTCAGGAGTTCACCAAGTATTTATACCCAAAATAAATAAATACTAAAAGACCACAAAATCTAACTCCAAGGAAACCAGATTATTTTTTGATTCGAATGTTTATCGACTACTAATAAAAATACCAATAAAGCACGACGAATCCAGCATAAGGAGAAAGAGAAAATTAATGCACGGCTCTTGATGTTTCATGTTTGGGTCGTAAAAGACTGAAACCACTTGAGAGCTGGGGATGTTCCTCACATTCTCTCTCTAAACTACAATCGAAACTTTGAATGGTTTATTTTTCATCCACTCTCTCTCTAAAACCAGAAAGAACACAAAAAATGAGAAGGATGAGGGTTTAGAGAGGGAGAGGATGATTTGAGAGGAATGGGGTTTTGGACACAAAAATCGCGGGGAAATAGAATAAAAGCAAACTACAATCGACACTTTGTGTGGTTGATTTTCCAACCACTCTCTCTTCTAAAACCAGAAAGAACAATGAAAATTGAGAAGGATGGGGGTTTAAAGAGAGAGGATGATTTAAGAGGAATGGGGTTTTGGACACAAAAAAAGCGGGGAAATAGAATAAAAGCAAAAAGTCTCAGAGAAGACAAAGTCTAGAGAGAGAAGATTCTTGAGAGAGGGAAAAAAGGGTATGAGAAAGAAAGTACCTTAGAGAGAGAGAGAGAGCAAGGTTTGCGCAGAAGACCCTTTGGTGCGAGCGATGAGAGAGGGAATCCGCTGATATGGAAGTTTGAAAAATGAGAAAATGTTACTTGACTGACCAGTGTCGTTCAAAATCATGCTAAGATGATCCATTCTCCCTAGGGAGTATATACTGTCCATTTACTCCCCGGGTAAAGCCCTGTCTAGGAGTACTTAGTCTTCCATAATTTGGGGATGAAACTTCTCTCCCTATAAAATCCTAAGGAAACTTGTATCGTGCGGCCTGGATTGCATTTCTACACGTGCAATCCTCAATCCATAAAACATACATCTTAAAGATAGATACAAGTAAGCGGTCCATCTCAAAACAATAGAAACTATCGGTCTAAATGTTTTATTATTAAAATTATTATTTCTAGTTTTTTAAATTTATTTATTTTTTATATTCATGATCTCCATGTTAGATATTACATGTAATTAAAAATTAAGTCTTAAAACCTATCTCAAAAATAAATTTATTAAAAAGCCCGTATTTCTACATATGCGGGCTTGGACAAATAGAAACCAGATCCAAAACCAAATTGTATTATTTTTGGGCTTTAATAAAATAATAACTTGAAATTGAATAGAAATATTCTAATATCGAAACAAGAGATTGGGTCATAAAAAAACTCAAAATTCAAAATTTTTTCTTTTTAACATAATCATATAATGATTTTTAGGTAGTTGAAAAAAAAATTGTATATAAAATTTCTTCTTGAGTGGATCTTGTACCCTAAGGAGTAAATGTACAGCATACTCCCATGGGAACATAGTATACACACAGGGCATGGTAAGCCTTTCTCTTTTTTTTGCGATTTTTTTTTGTTCTTTTCTTGGTGATTTTCGTTACATCCAACTTCCTCCATTGGAAGCCTAAAGGATTAGAGGCATTTCCGTCATTTTAATACATCAGAGTAAAATAGAGGTATTTATGCATTAATTCCTCGTAATTATGCTGTCTTAATAAATGAGTTTTCCTAATTTATACTCCTTTTTTAATTTGTTTATTTTATTCTAAGTGGTTATTGCTTTTGATCTTCAAAAAATGAGAGATTAAGTCATATGACTTTGGATTTTGAAAATTCCAACCTATCCCCTTGTATACCCCTTTTCACCTTAATCTTTTTATTTTTTCTAGTTTGCAACCACCTCACCACCTCCAAATGTACCGGATGTTAAGCTATGTGATTTCATATCAAATCATAGGGATGATCTAGTGTGAAATGCTAGCAATTTGGGGAAAAAATAAAGAGAATAAATGGTACGCACAAAAATTAGAAAAATTGGGGGAAATTTTTTAAAGAACGATAGTTGTGGAGGACAAATCGATATATCTATCATGATAATACCCATACTGTTAAAGTTTAGTACCACTTGATGTTATTTTTTTCGTTTAGTACTTCCATTCAATGATGGATGAGTGGCCATGCAATAATAGATGAAATTCGAAATAAATATATTAAGGATAACTTAGATATGGCTCCAGTAAACAATAAGATGAGATAAAATAGACTGGGTGGGCTGGTCATGTGCAGTACAAACCCAATACAACACTTACTACGAGATGTAAGTTAGTTCAAGTGGATGACTCAAAAAGAGCAACGGTAGCCTAAAAAATATATGGTTTGAAGTATTGATAAAATATATCGAGACTTATGACGTCACTGAGGATAGGGCATTTGATAAAACATAACAACATACCAGGATTCATGTAGGAAACCCAAACAGTTGGAAAAAAACTCTGATAATGACGGTATGTAGCCCCATGCTATTTTCATACAACAACCATGAGTATTTTTGTTAGGGCCCTCACAAGTAAATATGCCCTCATGGTTCAAGCTTGAAACATTGAATGGGGTAATTTGAGATTTAAAAAAAAAAAAACTATGAGAGGTACTTGAATATAAAGAAACTTGAAAACATATATTGAAGTGGTAAATGAGATGTTTTGATTTTGTAAAGCGACATGTTAAACTTAAAGTGATGTTTCATTTTAAAAATAAAAAGGAAATTTTGCAATAATTTTTTATCATAGAAGTAAATAATAGTCTCTTATATTTTATAGGAAACTGGACGTTGGAAGCCTTTATAACCATCCGTATTTTAAAATAACATGCATTTTATGCTGATGTCCTATATTTTCAAATTTTTTATTTATTTTGAAATGCTTGTTCCAAACCTCCTACTCGAATTCTATCAAATTTAACATATATTACAGGAAAATTTATCAAGCTACCCATGAGAGATACACATTTGCAACTATATGGGCATTTTAAAACTAAATTAAGCTATACATGTAAAATGTTAAATAGTTAATCTGTTACAGGCATTTTGATAAATTTTCTTAAATTATAAAATACTTAGAATTATAGTAAAGATATAAATGCTATCGGGTACTAATCAATGTTCTTGCAATGGAAAGGTCAAACAAACCTAAGAAAAGAAGCACATACCAATTACAATGCTATGGAAGAAGCACCGATGTACTATATAAGGAATATGTACCTTCAATATCCAACACAAACGAGCATTTTGAAGTTGGAAAACCTTCGAATTAATCATCTCAACTTCAAAGTTTATGAATAGTAAAAAATATATCAATTTTTTAAAATAATGCTTATTGTAACAAGTTATACATTTTCAAAATTTTATTTGTTTGTATATTTGCTAAATCTGCACTATTTTTTAAACGATGGAGTTTATCAAGCTACCCATGAGAGATACACATTTGCACTATATGGGCATTTTAAAACTAAATTAAGCTATACATGTAAAATGTTAAATAGTTAATCTGTTACAGGCATTTTGATAAATTTTCTTAAATTATAAAATACTTGGAATTATAGTAAAGATATAAATG
>NW_006498792.1:783156-809285 GCF_000471905.2 Amborella trichopoda | reverse complement strand
GGTACATTTTCAAAATTATATTTGTTTGTATATTTGCTAAATCTGTACTATTTTTTAAACGATGGAGTTTCTACCGGGCAGCAGGACGGTGTAGATTTTACACATTTGCCAATAAGGGATCTGTTTTTCTCGTTTCGTTTTGCTTTCTGTGCTCTATATTACTTCAGGGTGTTTTTTCTTACTAGGAAGAAAACATGTCATGAAGTGGATAAAAGGGGGCTGCTTGTATATTTGCAGAGCGAGAGAGAACCCGGGAGGGGTCTTAATTTTTGCGTTAAAACAAGGTGCGGGTTTGAAAAAATTAGGACCAAAATCAGGGTTGGCTCTAGGTGCCCTAGCTTCCGATTGACTTATCTCAACAATTCCACACCGTCCAAAAAATTGGACAATGAGAAGGGTTGTAACTTTAGTTATTTTCATTGGGCTGCAACCCTATCAAATAGTTTTCCTTTTTAAATGTTGAACTCCACAATAGAATTGAACATGAATTTTCAAGTTATAGTTAAGGGTTGCAAAAAAATGATATGGAATTGGACACAGACGGATCTGAATTCACCAGACCTAGACTTGGACAAAAAAATATAGTGTGGGACCTGGATCCAAAAATATAGTGCGGGACCGGGACCCAACCCAAAATTAAAAAATATATGTATTTAATTATATTTAAATGTATTTTATATTTGATAAAATTACATACATATCCATTATACTTTACAATATTAGTGATGTACCAAATTGTTTATGCTATCACATGTATGTATGTTTTTTATTTTTTATAATACATTTTTTTTTAAAAGATGAGTTTACCCTTTTTCGGATGTTAAATAACCGAATTGGAGGGTTATTCGGATGTTCAACATCCGAAAATAAACCGAAAGTTTACATATTCACATTTCTATTTTTGGTGTTGAACATCCGAATTGAAGGGTTTTTCAGATGTTTAACATTTGAAAGTGGTTTCGGATGTTGGACATCTAAAAATATGACTTTGAATTTCCAGAAAGTGTTTGGAATTTCGTAGTCATTTTCGGATGATGAACATTCGAAAATATGACATTTTTGGATGTCCAACATTTGAAGCCATTTTCATATATTCAACATTCGAAAATGTCATATTTTCGGATGTCCAATATCCGAAATCATTTTCACAAAGAGTACGATGTATCGACATAACCTTTTAATTCGGATGTTCAATATCCAAAAATAGAAATATAAACGTTAAAGCTTATTTTTGGATGTTGAACATCTGAAAAATCCTCTAACTCGGTTGTTGAACATCCAAAAAAAAATATTTTTATTTTTTAAAAATTATGTTATAAAAAGTAAAAAGCAAATATATATATATATATAATAACAAAAACTATTCGATAAGGTTATAATAACGTAAAGTATAACGGATAATAACGTAAAATATAACGGATATTTATTTAATTTTTTCTTGATATTTTAAAAAATATTCGGACCCGTCGGCTGTAATTTTTGGTCTCACGTGAGCGTAGCCCTCGGGTCCCGTGCCGAGTATTGGGTCATTGCCACCGTACTTCTTTCTACTGGCAACTTAGAGCACGGTTAATACCGCAAATTTTAGAGGTCCACCTTTGACATTTTGATCCTCACGCAAATCACGCTGCTTTCAACGAAATGTTTTCAGTCGAACCACCAATTGCAATATCAATGGCGGGTTCCCATAAACCCCGCAAATTCTGTAAACTTATTCGTCAGAAACCCTAGAAATCGTACTCAAAACCTCTTAGTCGTGAAATTTCTTCATCCGAAACCCTAGAAATCATATTCAAAACCCCTCATTTGTGAAATTATCCGAAACCCTAGAAATCATTTTAAAAAACTCTCGTCAGAACAAATCAATCTCATCCATGCCGGACTGATGCAAAACCCCAGATTCATCTCTGTAAAAATAATCGACTAAAGGGTGTAAGACCTCAGAAAAAGAGGCTAGGCGAAATGCTTGGTGGTTTATATGGCGACCTACCCCCTCCTTCTTCAATCCCTCCTTCTTCCGCAACAGACGACGAGCGAGGCCATAGCACCTCCTCTAATGGCGCCGGAGGTTCCTCTGCAGCCTGGTCAAGCAGTGCAAAAATGGCTCCTCCAGCTCTTCGAAAGCCCTCTACCCTCTTTGCCCCACCTCAATCCATTATGAGAAACCAAAACCCTAACCCTAAGCCCAAGCCTCAAGTTCAACCGAAAATCCTATTTCCCTCTGGCGAAGAAAGCCCTAACCCCAACTCTAGTTCCTCGTTCCAGCCTGCGCTTGTCGGAGTAACCTCGAATGTGATTGAGGAATATGATCCTGCACGTCCTAACGATTACGAGGAGTATCGCAGAGAGAGAAAGCGGAAGCAGGTGGAGGCTGACATGAAGAGAGAGATGGAAAGGCGAAGGCTCGAGGAAGAAGAGAGAGAAAGGGAGAGGGAGAGAGAAAGAGAGAGGGATAGAGAGAAAGACCTTTCAGGGCTCAATCTGACTGGTGAAGAGGCATGGAGAAGGAGAGCGGCCATGGGAGGAGATGGAGATAGAGAAAGAGATAGAGACAGAGATAGAGAGAGGGAGAGGGATGAAGAGAGAGAAGGAGATGGCTTTACCATTGCAAAGGGGGGATTGGGTGGCCTTGGAGTTGGGGCTGGAGGCCAAATGACAGCTGCTCAGAGAATGATGGCAAAGATGGGTTGGAAAGAGGGGCAAGGGTTGGGTAAGCAAGAGCAAGGTATCACCACACCATTAATGGCAAAAAAGACAGATAGGAGAGCAGGGGTAATTGTCAATGCAAGTGAGTCTAAACCAGAGAAGAAGGCAAAGAGTGTGAACCTCAGGGGACTACCAACTCGTGTTCTTCTCCTTAGGAACATGGTATTACTCAATTAATTGCCATTTTCATGCAAACACAGTCACATATATTCTCTCTCTCCAATTCTGTTCTCTTTTTATCTTATAAAATCTCTGCATTTTGCTACTCTCGCTCTCTCTAACTATATTTCTATGGAATTATTGTCTTTCCTTTTTCTGGATTTTTTATTTGTCGGATATATACATATTCAAGGGGATTTGTTTGTAGGTCCGTGTTACTCATGTTACTGTTTGGAGAATAAGATTTAGGTTTCTGGTCTTCCTCTTTTTGAATCTTTCTCAAAATTTTAAGACAATTGCATGTTTATTTGGCAAAGATATCTCTGTTTTGAAATATTTCCTTTCAAACATTTCGATGTGAAAATCAATTTTGCTACTGATATGGAAAGTGTAGTCCACGTCCTTGTGATTGTACGCATGATGAGTCATGATAATTGACTACTTGTGCAAAGTGAAAACCGTTGTTTATAGTTCTTACATTGCATTTATTGCCAGGTAGTTAGCTTGGTAGGTCATATTTTCTCCGGAGACCAATTGATAGCTAGCTTGGGAAAAGATCAGTTATTAGGGATTTAGTTATCTATTTTAGCAAGGATTGATTATGTTTATGATGGCGTCCTTCCGTACGCATTAATTCCTCTGTAATCACCGTTAATACAGCTAGATATTGTTGGACTCATTGATTGAAATAGTGTTAGCCTGGTTACAGGTTTGCAAATCACTGCCCACTCATCTCTCACTTTGTTTCTGGCACCTCTCTTATTTGTTTATGTCCCTTATGTAGTTTTTTTTGTTTTTGGGTATTTGGTTTAAATATGAAATTGCCTGTATTATATGTAAATTTCTGCTTACAATAATGGTACTTTTTTTTTGAGTGAAACAATAATGGTACTTGTTTTGACTATACAAAAGTGCTCCACTAGGTTTCGGTGTTCTCTATAGGTTGTACATCAAGTCGTAACGGGGAAACGGCTGTGAATAATGAGAGATAAGGGGACAAAAGGGATGTGGGAAGATAGAGGTGACAAAAGGGAAAAATACATCCCACGGCAAAGATATTCTTAGTTTTGACCCTCCATGTTTAGTGTCTGAACCATGAGCTGGGTGGATACGGTACCCTGTTTTGCCAATTCATCTGCTTTCCTGTTTGGCTCCCTCCGTATGTTCTTGAAAGTTATCTGCAATCTACTCTTGATTTCCTTAATTCGTTCAAAGATTGGAAGCAGTCGCCATGGTACTGAATCCAGATCTGATGCCCATGTAGAAACGTTTTTGGCAATCCCCTTCCACTAGAAGGGTGGAACCCCATCTGTTGTCAAACTATTTGAGGCCCTCTAGCAGGGCATTCACTTTTGTAGTGGCTGAATTTACCTCTCTGATAGGACCGGAACAAGAAAGCAATGTCCTGGATTGATAATCACTATCCTAGTCCTGTCTTGCCCAGGGTTGCCAATGGAGCATCTGTTGAAATTTTGCTTGATAACTCCTTGCTCTGGAGGTAACCAATGGCCTGCCTAACGCTTGTTCTTGAGCCTGAGATATTGGATTTGTTTCCAGTATGTCCCTTATGTAGTTGATTGGATGCATTGTGCATATGACATGTTAGATTGATTTTCTGGGCTTTCCATGCAGCTTGGCGCATTGTTCATATCATTATATGGTTGTAAGCCAAAATCTTTGGGTCTTTTGGCTTATGAAGTAGTCCTCTTATGTTAAAGCGCTAAAATGTGAGTGATGGCCTCTTTTAAAGGGCATATAAGGTCGAGGGAACTATTTTTCGCTATTGTGGTGGAGACATTATACTCTTAGTACCTAGCATGTGAATGTGGCGCAGGCATTGATATCGAGATTTGCTTGATGTGGGCAGCGGCCTGTGTTATTTGGTGAACTGAATGTATTAGTGGAGTGACCAAAAGAAATCTTAGAGGAGCACGAATTTATGCCCTTTGAGGAAAAATAAATAAATTCACATGCACCTATATTTTTCTACTAAATTATACTTTCCAAAGTTTTATTGGGGATTGTTCACATTTTGAACAACCTGATCTAAATGTTTAGAAACTCAAGATCCATTATGTTTTATGGAGAAATATCATACCATGACTATGGTTTGGATTCCAAAAATTCACATAGAGAAATTCCTCTTATGTCATTTGTTTGCCCAAGGGAATAATTTGTACAACGTATCTCTTTATAAAGTACAAGAGTATTAGACCCACAGTTGTGGGAGCCTTGGGGGTAAGGCCATGGTCCCAACTTTGGAACTCGATCCCACGGTTCCTCTAAGCGATCTTAGAGGGAGCAGGGTTTAGAAATATAGGGATCTCTCTCCCTATAAAATGGGATATCAATTGACATGCTTGTAGGATCCCTCAAAGGAGAGGAGCTATACCATTAATTCATATATTGCTCATGTCATTGGTATTGTGGATTTATTTCTTTAGCTTATGTTAAACTATGGTGCATAGCACTTCACGATAATGGTATTAAAAAACTATAGTTTAATATCATAATCAGCCAATTTATGATATGATTAAAGTGTAGTATTCTAGTAAATTGGAGTACTGTACTGATGGCATTGGTAATAAGCTAAGGTGTATGACAATGGATTGAGCAAGCATTGGCTTGATCCTAATTTTATCGTATACCATGAATTGATCTTATTTTATGTATAGTGGAGCTTAGATTTCTCCAAGTCAAAACCTCGATCTCAGAGACATGGGATCTCGCTCCCAGGTATCCTAGGATCTAGCTTCTTAACTTGTTGAATGTACAAACATCGATCCTAACCCCAGGACGCTTCCACCCTCTAGTGGTTTGGCTTTCCTTGAACCAATCCTGCTCCACCTCCAACTATGCTTGGGTTTCAAATTTTGCACATATATACAACAGATCTTGATGATCAAAATAATAATAATAATGAAATTCAATCCACATGAAGAAAGAGGATATAATGGGTACCATTTTCGGTGAATGCAGGTTGTAGATTTGGTGGATGGTGGATCTAGGCCTTTGGGGTTTGACTTGTAATTATACCTATAAGCTCGTTAGCTTATAGAGCGCTCTCTCTCTCTCTACGCGTATATATATATATATGTGTGCGAACACATACACATATAAGAGAGAGGGAGAGATGGAAAAGTGGATTTGGTCTGAAAATGCAGTCAATACAGGCCATTTATTTCAGATGTTCTAAAATGGTGTTAGATCAAGGTCTTAAGGGGTTTTTCTGACCACAGATTGTGGATTGCTCATCATCATTAGATAATTTTTGTTTTTTTATCAATTTAAAAAATTGAATTGCACTATTGGATTCTCTAAGATCTAGACCATCTAAAAAATGTACCATCTGTGTTCACTGTTGGGGTTTGTTTGTCTAGGATATATTATTACAATTTTTGGGCCTGTGGCTAGGATGAGTAGAGCTTGTCCTCAAAATTTGAGGGCTTATACTTTTAGGCTTGATCGTAATTTTATTATATACCATGAATTGATCTCATTTTATGTAAAGTGGAGCTTAGATATCTTCAAGTCGAAACCTCGATCCCAGTGACATGGGATCTCGCTCCAAAGTATCCTAGGATCTAGCTTCTTAACTTTTTGAATGTACAAACATCGATCCTAACCCCATGAAGCTTCCACCCTCAAGTGTTTTGGCTTCCCTGAACCAATCCTGCTCCACCTCCAACAACTATGCTTGGATTTCAAATTTTGCACATATATACATCAGATCTTGATGATCAAAATAATAATAATAATGAAATTCAATCCACATGAAGAAAGAGGATAAAATGAGTACCATTTTCGGTGAATGCAGGTTGTAGATTTGGTGGATGGTGGATCTAGACCTTTGGGGTTTGACTTGTAATTATACCTATAAGCTCGTTAGCTTATAGAGCACTCTCTCTCTCTACGCATATATATATGTGTGTGTTTTTGTGTACACACATAGAAAGGAGAGGGAGCGATGGAAAAGTGGATTTGGTCTGAAAATGCAGTCAATACAGGCCATTTATTTCAGATGTTCTAAAATGGTGTTAGATCGAGGCCTTAAGGGGTTTTTTTGACCACAGACTGTGGATTGCTTATCATCATTGGATATTTTTTGTTTTTTTATCAATTTAAAAAATTGAATTGCACTATTGGAGTTTTTTAAGATCTAAACCATCTAAAAAATGGACTGTCTGTGTTCACTGTCGGGGTTTGTTTGTCTAGGATATATTATTATAGTTTTTGGGTCTGTGGCCAGGATGAGTAGAGCTCATCCTCAAAATGGGCTTATACTTTTAGGGTTTATTTCTGCCTTGTAGAGGATCAAATAAAATAACAGCAATCCCCCCGCCCAAAAGCACAAAAAAAAAAGGAAAAAAAAGAAGACAAACACCAAAAGGAAAAAACGCACTCACACACTCTTACACAAACTTTTAGCGGTCCTTTTGGTTCATCTTTGATGGAGGGCAAAATTATACTTATTTTTAATTTCTTTTTAGTTGTAAAGGATGTATATTTTGATTTTAGTTTTAGGATTGATTTTGAGGATTTTTAGTTTTGTAAGAATTCTAGGGTTTTAAAGTTTTTTTATTTTATTTTGAGTACTATTCTCGGGAACTGTTCACAGAGGTAAAACTGTCATTATGAATTTTAAGTTAAATTAGGATATATATGTCATTTTAATCATTGTATGGACGTGTGATGTCTTTGAACATTGAATTATAATATATAAGAGGTGTGTGGGGCCCTTGAGAGGGTCAATTCCACATGATATTTAGAAATTGAAAGAGAAAAGCTTAGGCTTTTGGAACCCTAGGTTGGGGTATGGAGAAGAAACCCTAGGTTTCTTCGAACTGTGCTTGTGTTTGGCTGCTCCTTGATGTTTTCATTGTTTCCTCAAATTTCCCTGCATCAAATTAGTATCAGAGCTCGCGATCTACACGAAAAGTACTGTACGTAGTGTACAGAGTTGCTGTAGAATGATATTGTAGCATGGTACTGTTGCATCATTTTTTGTGTCCTAGGTTAACAACAAAGCCTAGATCTTTGCCGATTTTAGCTTTTTTTTTTTATCATCTGCCTAGTGTTTGTGATTTTGGCAATCCCATTGCAGCAACAAGGGGTCGTAGAAGCGGGATTTATGTAGATCCGCTTTGCTGTCCCATAGATGACATAATTGAGGAACTTGAAAGGCAAGTTCAGCAGTTGACACAGCAACTTACGTGCCTCAATAATGGGCAAGACGGTGATCTTTTAGCCCAAGAGGTTATCGAGTACAAGCCTTTTCACTTTTGCGTTCCGCGTGGGGAATTGAGTGTTGAGGATAACGATAGAAGACCTAGATGTGGGGAACATCACTCTAGGGCTTTTGATTTGAAGGATGAGATTTTTTATTTTAACTCAAATTGCATGGAAAGTCAGCAAATTGTAGATTGGGATTCACCACCAATCTTTGATATATACTCGGATGAACAACAAGTTTCTTAGGAGATCTGGTCTATGATAAGGATTAAGATGATGATGAAGAGATTTTGGAAGAGGGTGAAGAACATGGAGAGAAGGCAGCAGGAGAATTGATCAAAATCGTGGCCTATGAAGGTTTCATTAATATCGAAGAGGTAGTGCATTCAAGAAAGTCAGAGTAGTGCAGTGGAAGCATGGTCAATTCGGAATATGCAAATTGTAGCCCTGATTCCTCAATATACATATCATGATCTGTTTCTTGAGGAATTATTTTTACCACGAATAATCTTTGAGCCAACATAGAAGAAGGTTGAAGAAGGTGGTTTAAACGTTCAATTCATATTAGTGCACTTCAAAGCTCGAGGACGAGTTTTTTCCAACCAGGGGAGAATGATGGGGGGTAAAATTATACTATTTTTATTTTCTTTTCAATTTTAAATGACATATTTTGATTTTAGTTGAGGATTGATTTTTAGGTTTTTTAGTTTTGTAGGAATTCTTGGGTTTTTATATATATTTTTTTTATTTCATGAGTACTATTCACAAGTACTATTCATAAATACTATTTACAGGTACTGCTTACAGGGGTGAAATTGTCATTACAAATTTTAAGTAAAGTTATGATATATAGGTCATTTTAATCATTGTATAGACATATGATGCCTTGGAACATTGAATTATCATATATAAGAGGTGTGTGGGGTCTTGAGAGGATCAATTCGAAATGATATTTAGAAATTGAAAGAGAAAAAAACTTAGGTTTTTGGAACCCTAGGTTGGGGTATGGAGAAGAAACCCCAGGTTTCTTCGAATTTTGCTTGTGTTTGGCTTTGCTCCTTGCTGTTTTCATAATTCTCTCAAATTTCCTTGCATCAATCTTACTTCCTGCAGGAAACTTCTAAATGTAAGAAATGCTCATACTTCTATCGTATATCCTTATGTTAACGTTATGCATTTACTTGTGGTGGGACATTCATTTTGTTTCTGTAGGTGAAGACTCGTGTGTTTCTCATTTACTACAATGAGTGACCAGATTTCCTACACTCACTTTGGGATGCTTTAATCTCATAGGACTTTCTATCCGTGTCAGTAAAAATTGTTACAACACCAAACGAAACTGTAACTCACGATTTCTTTGGTGTGATGAAGCATTTTAGCAGGGAAACTGAGTATTAGGAAGGATTTCTAGTCAGTTGGCTTGGTTTAAGGCTTGAATATTAACTCAACCATCCCAGTTCTTTGGGATTTAGCCTTGATCTAAGGTTTGAATACCTAGAAACACATGCCCCAATAGAAACCCATGTCTGAGGTACAACGATAATTTGTTTGATTCTCACCTATTATACATGTTATAATGTTCCATGGGCATATTAATCTCTTTTATCGTTCTTTAGTGGAATATTCTATATGAGTACTTGGTTACCCACTTGTTGTTTGTATGTATGGGATTTCATTACTCATTCTTGAACCTGTCATGGTAATTAGACCAATGAAAACCTAGGTATTGCCATATTTTCTCTAGTTCCCCCTATTTGTGTTCTAGTCAGACACCCATGGCATCTACTTGGAGCTTCAAATCATAACTGCAACATTAGGCCCTCAGACTTTGCACTTTTTGCCAATTTTTTCTAGATGAATATTTTCTTTTGTGGTCATGTTTTTCAGCAGTATTTGTAGTTTTTGTAATATTCACTGCTGTATGATTCTTGATTGTTGATCTTTCGGTCCTTGAAACTCAAACTAGGATGAGCACATGTTTGTATGTCTCATTCATGCATGAGGTGAAGTTTTCTATTAATAATTGGCTGCCTATCATAAATATTTGATTTTTTTCTTAGTTTTTTTTGAAGTTTTGGATTAGAGATATAATTAATTCTAAAAATCTCCATTATAGGCCCTAATATTTTGACATTCCAAATGTCTCATAGTCTGCATGCTAATGCTCCTTGCCCTTGGTTCAAATTTGATGATCTCTTGCTTCAATTGTTCGGAGAATGCATGGCATTATGTGGGTCGTGCTGACGTGCGTGGTATTGGCTCATTTGATTTGTGCAGAAACTGTTCTCCAAAATTTCCTATTGTTGAATATTAGGAAACATCTAGTTTTCCCTAAATTTTGGTTATAAGCATATATAGACACAAACATACATGATCTGCTTATGCTATGGTAATATTCTTACCATAGTTAAGGGAACCTTGTGGGTAGGGTGACGATCCCGCTTTGGAACCTCGATCCCCCGGTTCCTGCAAGGGATCTTGTAGGGACCTCGGTTTCTTGATTTTGGGATCTCCCTCCCAAAAAAAGGGCGACCACGTTCCATTCATCAGTGGAATCCAGTTCCATAGTCCAAGGTTTTGGTACATTAAAATCTTGGGTTCTATGTTTGTGGGATCTACTTTCATTAACGGATGATACCAGGTTAGAGATTGCCATTGGCCTAAGTTTCCATTATTTAATAATCATAAGCTCCATGATGGTAAAATCCATTCCTTTTTTCGCATAGCACGAAGTTATATTATTTTAGATTCTTAATTTGATCTAGCCATAGTCTAGAGTGACCAATTGTTTTATTAAGTCCTATTGTGTAACCCGTCCCTCTTAGT
The DNA here is from genome assembly GCF_000471905.2 of Amborella trichopoda. Next base: position 798,362 of record NW_006498792.1, on the reverse strand, counting down.
TGTGAGAATATAAATCTTATTTAAAATCTTATATTATGATATCCTATTGTTTTAGATTCTTAAATCACAATGATGAATCCTCTTAGTTGTGAGATGAAAATATATGCTTTCGTTTCAAGCTTTAAAAAACTTCTTTTACATATGAGAGAGAGTGAGAGAGAGGGACTAGTTCATATTATCCTCTTGCCCCTTCGGAGAGCCAGCTTTTGAGAAACAATGGAAGTATAGGAGACTACATTCGAAGAAAATGACCCTTGAGTGGTAGGATTATCGGTTGCTGGGGACTCCGAGGCAATGGTGCTTACCAACTTGTGTCATGGCCTGAAAATGTAATGGGAGGGAAAGACCTTGGTAATGGAGCATTCTGATGAGCCTCATCATTAGCATCAAGGCGGTCGCCTAATGCTTCTAATGCCTCAACATCATCCTCGAGGTGGTCATCATTAGGATGAAAATCCAATCTTTTGTACATTTATGCGTAGTCTACTTAACAACCTGTCATTGTAGTGAACATAAACCAATAACTCGGAGTGTTGAGCATTTAACATGTCCGCTAAACACTGTAAACATAACTATACGTACTCCAGCACCTCAGCACATGACGAGTGGACACTCTGAGACATCACCTTAATAGCTAGTGAATATAATTCAGGACCCCCTACCAGTATATAGATCCCACCACCAAACAACTGACATTGTTCTTTTGTCGGAAATGGATGCCGGGAGTAAGGAGACTCTTTTATTATTTACAAAATCATTGATGTCTTGTCGTATCCTGCCCCATTCATTCTCATCTGGGTACAACCTCTCAAGCTCAGCAAGATAAGACTTTGATACTTCTTTATCATGGTGCGGCTTTAGCCTCTTCTCCTTGCCAAGAGTTGGCATAGTTAAACCATTCATGAGAGTGATACTTAGAACTTAAAACATGTGCCAAACATAGTTAAGAATCTTGATATTAGAACAAGAGGATCCCCGTTATATGACATAGTTAAACCTCGATTCCTTAACCAAGGGAACTCATACTAGCTTTACTTGACAACCTCATTTTTTATGTATAGTGGAGCTTAGATTCCTGTCAAAACATCTAACCCATTGACATGGGATGTCGCTCCCATAAACCTACGGATCTCGTTCCTTGTCATGTTCATTGTACGGACGCCAATCCTAACCCCAGGGAGCTTCCACTATAGGGCGGTTCAACGAATCCCAAACCCATCCCGCTCCCGTCTCCAACAACTATAATTTTTAGTATTTAATTGGATATGCGTTAACTATAACATATACTTCAAAAATAACTGCATCAGAAAATGTACAACAGATTCAACCTAGTATTCGACGACTGGGGCGAGCCGACTTGGGCTGGCCAGAGTAACTTGGACTTGCCACCGAGTATCCCCGAGTTGGGTGGTTCCACTTGGAGATCTTAAAAAGAAATTCAAAAACAATATAAAAAATCCCAAAAAATAAGGAATTTATTTGTAATATATTTTTTATGCTTCTATCATTTTGGCAATTATTGGAAAGTGTTTTGGCCATGAATACTTATTTTTAAATTTTGCCTTCCTTTTGGATTATTTCTAAAATACCCCCATCACAAATTTATTTTTTCAAAATCCTTATTTTTTCACTACTTTTTAACCTCATTTCGATGTGTTTTGTTTAATTTTACTTTAAACGTATTTTTGCTTCTTTTTTTTTGGTTTTTTTGTATATTATTTTAACACTTTTTGGCTCGGCTTGAGCTTGGCCCAATTTGGGCTGGCTTACTCAGACTCGGACCGAGTCGGTCTTCTAACACTGATTCAACCTTCAGTATGTCATTTTCAGTTATCATCTAGTCTTCAAATATAGTTCTTGGGCATATGCTAGTCAAAATTTTCATTAAGAATATATCTATGATGGTTTATGTGTGGTGCACAATTTAATCTAGAGATGGATGAGTTCTTGACATCTAGTGTGATACTGCCTTGTTACCGTTTGACATAAGTAATTGCCATGTACAATTATTGACATCATTCTTGGCATAGTAGAGATGGTCATCTACATGTTAATTTCTTGTTTCTTAATATAAAACTTCAAAATAGTACTCAATAAATTATAAAACAATTTTTAACTTATAAGGTGTACAACTGAAGGATATAGCTAAGTTGCTTAGTTTGGTGTACAACTGAAGGATATAGCAAAGTAGACTGACAAAAGCTACACACACTTTCTTTGAAGTTGTTTGGTTTGGCATCCTGTCTCATGCTGCTTTCAAATATTTAGTTGTCTCAATGAGTTTTCATGATGCACATGAATCCTTTTGAGTCTTTGACTCATTTTAAGAATACGAGTATCATTTCAGCTGATTGTTAATATTGTACTCTGATTCAGGGGTGATATCATTTCCATGATTCCATACTGGTATTTTTGTACTAGAGCTCCTCTGCATTATATTTCAAATTTGTTTGTCCCATTAATTGATGTCCATCATTCTCCAATGGAATTTCTTTCTTTGAAATTCCCCAACTATAGTTGACCCACTTTTCTGATTATTAACTTCCTACGAAGGAAATGAGGATGTCCAAACAATAATATCACCGCCTGCACACTATCAACAGTTAGACTGTGTTAGCTGGTCTGTCTTCCACCATATGAGGCTCTCAGGTCATGGATTGCACCAAATATACACAAAACTTAGCTGCTTTGTTGTATTTAGTGAAGATCCCTAGATGACTGTTGGGCCCTCAAACTCTTCACAACCCTTCTACAGCTGTCAATTGCAATACATCCATAGTTGATTTCTTCTAAAATTTAGAAACTAACGAGACTACTGATGCTGGTTTTATTTGTTCATCTGTTCTGTAATGATAACACTTTTTTGTTGTGAAGGTTGGTTCTGGGGAGGTCGACGACGAGCTAGAGGATGAGGTGGCGTCGGAGTGCGCAAAATACGGGACCGTAACACGCGTTCTCATTTTTGAAATAACTGAGGTCAATTTCCCTGCAGAAGAGGCAGTTAGGATCTTTGTGCAGTTTGAGAGGTCAGAGGAGACTACAAAAGCTCTCATTGATCTTGATGGTCGGTTTTTTGGAGGGAGAGTGGTGCATGCTGGGTTCTACGATGAGGAGAGGTTTAATAAGAATGAATTGGCTCCCATCCCAGGTGAGATACCTGGGTACCCTTGAGGTATCTATGTATCTATGGATGATTAAGACTTGTATGGGGGTGGGTTCCTTTTTGTTGTTGTGAAGCATTGGAATTTGATTTTAGGGAAGTTTCCAGCTCAAATGGTCAAGGGTGGCAACATCCGTACTATAAAGTATATCCTTATAAACCATGTGAGTGAGAATCGGTTATCGAATTGATGAATTGATGAGGTTTGGGTGGAATGTACCTATTGTTGTAAGTCCACCCTTTCAAAATCCATATGGAGATGGAATGAGGATCCTAACGCTTACAAGTCCATTATCTTTATTATCACAACCATGAATCTAGGATAAAAACACAACAATTTCGAGCCTTAAGAATGGTCAGTCTTGTACCTATTTCTTGGATTGTTCATTTTTTTCTTTCAATGATCATCAGATGTGCTTCATTTTGGGCTTCAAATTCATAGATTTGAGATGGAAATGGATTTGAGATATTTTAGTTGTCTTGAGTCCGGAATCTAGCAACCCCATTATTATAAAAAATGATAGGCTGTGCAAGGACTTTTTTTTTTCTTCTGATTATCATCCTTCTGAATAATCCGTGGTGTCCTCAACAAACTTGAGGGGGCTTAAGTATGAACCATGTGAAATTTGTGGGCTTCTACTATTGTTGTGGTCCTTATAGCTCTCTCGAGCTCAGGTAAAGCCACTGGTTATTATCTTTGAGCTAGGGTTTTTTGTGACTTCAAGATTGTCCCTCTCCTTTTTCTCTTTATTCAACCTTTTGTGGGCCTTTATGCACAATGCACTCGAATTTCAGATGGCCCTTTGGGAAGACACCAAAATTAAGTCATCTGCCAAGGTTGTTTTAGACTGACTCTTAATAGGCTTAAGATCACGATATTGCAATGAATGCTTTAGAACCCAGATTTGGGATTTGTATTGCCCACCCACCATATTGATTTGGATGGGCTAGATCCATGATCTCGATTGGCTGAATTGTAGGAATCGGTAAAAAGATAATTAACATATCAGATGTTTCTAGGGTTGTTTTGGGGTGAAGAGGGGAGACCAAAATCGCTTCCCCTACTAACCCCCACCAAATCCGATTTTGGATCGTGTGATTCCATATTTGAATAGTGATACGATATTTTCTTTTTCTCTTTGGGGAGAGAGGCATAATTAACATAAAAGAGAGGAGAGGAAGAGGAAGAGGGGATCATAAATCTGTGCCAATTTGTATAAGTTGTGTGTAAAGCTATACATAACTACAAAAACATGCAAACACGTGCACTTAAAACCATCAAGCACCCTTTCAAAAGATAAAAACTGGGGTCTCCCAAAACTTTCATCCAACAAGGGTGATTGACAGAGAAGTAAGGAAGGAGAAAGAGAAACCAAGAAGCTGTGACAAAAAATTGGAAATCAAAGACGCTGCTGGATATGGAAAGAGAATCAAGAGAAGCAAGGAAGGGGAGAGAGAAAGCAATAAGCTGTGACAAAAAAGTGGAAATCAAAGAAGCTGCTGGATATGGAGAGAGAATCAAGAAGTTAAGAGAGAGACATAAGAGGAAAGAGAGGGAGGGAGAGACAAAGCATTGGTGGACAGAGAGCAAACCATGCAGGCACATAAAAGAGAAAAGAAGAGGATTCATGGGAGAAAAGAGGAGGATTTATGGGTGGCGCTGGGGCGACCCAATCGGAGTGTTATGATTGGACGCCCTCGCCTCCTGAAAGAGGAACGGGTGGTGAGGGTGCGGATGTAGTGGATGGTGCGCATGAGGGAGCACAACATACGGTGCAGGTTGGTGACCACCATAAAATGCAGCTGCACCTGTTGGCGATCCCATCAAGAAGGCTGCCACATCGTCCATCACATTCCTCCCTGAAAGCACTGAACTTCTTGGTGAAATACCGGCACTGAGAACATGGCCGGACACCTCGCTGGAGGCAGCAGGAGAGCCAAAAGGCGATGAGAGGGAGGACACAGCGGCCACCACTTGCTGATGTGGCGACAGGGTGGGGCAGGATGAGCGGTGATGTGTGGGGCCCGAAGAAGGGTGGCGTGGAGAGGTGGTGGTGGAGCAGTCTCCGGGCTCAATAGGGTCCAACAGGGCGAGTCCAGTTAGCGTGCATGTGCCAAACCCATGACTCAATGGGGCTGAGACTGTGTTTGGATGCATCGTGATGGGCTCGATTGTGAGTGGCTGAGTTGTGGGGATCGTCCTTGATACTCCTAATCCCTGCATAAGGAGAAACTTCATAGTAAATATCAATGAAAAACTATACAATGAGACTATTTATCTTTGGTACAAAGTGGTCATAATTAATTTTAACCATTGGATGTGAAATTAGATGGATATATTTATTCTATTGACCAAGCTCAAACTTCAAAAAAAAAAAATCTCGAACTTTGTAATATGCCCAAACTAGAAGACTTTACATCAGATAATTATAAATAATTATGACCTTGCATCAAAAGTCAATAGTCTTATTATATACAATACCAATATCTATCGTTATAAAAACTAAATAGTTGAGATAAAGCTCGATTATAATCTAAGTACCCGGTTTCTACGCGGCCAAGCCCGCATATGAAGAAATGCGGGCCTCTTAATAAATCTATTTTTGAGATGGATTTTAAGACTTAATTTTTAAGGACATTGAAATCTCTAATATGGAATATGAAAAAATAAATAAATTTTAAAAATTAGAAATAACAATTCTCATAAGAAAACATTTGGATCGTTAGTTTCCATTATTTTTAGATGGAACACCTATTTGCATCCATCTTTAAGATATATGCTTTACTCTTTTTGGACCGCACATGTAGAAATGCAGTCTAGCTTGCACAAAACAAATTTTCTAATCTAAATTATAAAAAGATTGCTACATATGTGAAATTGAAAAATATGTGTGGGGGTAGGTAGGAAGAGTTTTATTGTCTAAAAAGACAGACATTGTCAAATCAAATCTACAAATAAAGTAACAATTTTCTACAAATAAGGTTCCCGCCATGTATAAACCGTACCCTAATGTTAAATAGAATGATTTGACGACCTCAATGATTTTATAAGATGATTTGGCCATTTTCATTATAATTAGACCTTTGTACCAAATTGGATAGAAGAACTAGTTATTGAAGTAGCACTCCACAAATAGGCAATCATACCAAGATAAATCCATCAATTTTTATATAAAAAATACTTTCAATCTTGTTTGTGATGGTTCATTCTGTGCCATTCGCTAGTATGTGAAAGGAAAAAATTTAAAGGCAGGTGACAATGATCCCAACCCTTCATTTTAGTTGAACTATATAGATTTGTCTTTGTACTAGAAAAGGTGTCAAAATTTTGAAGGATGAAGTTTCTAAAGGCCAATGCTTTATGAAAACAAAATAAAGCCTCACCGTAATCTTTGTCTGGGAAGCACTTTCGGTAACATAAATCTCCAAGATGGCTCTAAAATCAATTTTCAATATCGATAATAAAATTTGAAACACAAAAATGTACATATCTTGCGGATCTTTGAACACATGTTTTTAAGGCGAAATATATTGTCTAGGTAATTTGTTATAATATACACTATTTTTAGAGTTTGAAATCCTATTTTTTTTCACAACCATAATGTTCAAGCCGAGACGATCGATGTAAAAGTTTTCCAATGCTTGGATAGCAATTTTCGATGAGTTATGAGGTGAGGCTTTAATTATTTTGATAAGGCTGAAGTTTTGTCAAACTATTTTCCAAATTTGAATATATTTTAAAGAAATTGTAGTATTATACATTATGGGATCATTTACCATTGTTACAAGGAGGTCCAACCATTTCTAACCATTAGACTTCAAATTGGATGGCTTAGATGTGGTACAAAGTTCGAGATATTTTTCGAAAACTTTAGGCAAATGACATATTTATAACCACCCAAATTGAAATCTATACCAGAGTTTTATGGACCCCTTGCACTTTTTGTATACTTTTTCTATTTTAAAAGATGTTTTATGGACCCCTTGCACTTTTTGTATACTCTTGTACTTTTTGTATACTTTTCCTATTTTAAAAGATGTGTTAAATATACTCTCTCCAGCTAAAACTAAGCGGTGGAAAACATTTCGATCATACTTCGTACAAGGTTGCATACACGGTAAACAGAGATTATTGACTTATCTCTCAAACCCAAATTTTTTTAACACTCTTAAAACCCAAAAAAAAAAGAAAAATCTAGGATGGACTCTCAAGCAAAAAATTTAAAATTACTAGATTAGATATTAAAAAATCAGTAAAAAAATAATTTTCAACAAAAAAGAAACTGAAAAGATAAAAAAAAAACATAATATCAACTAATAAAGAAAAAAAAGGTTAGAAAAAAAGCCTAACAATCAAAATTCAAACCATCAGTAAGATAATGTGTCTCTTTATACTGTTGAAGTAAGGTACGCCTAAAAAATACTCCAGAAAAGTCTTCAGATATAGGATCATGAAACATAGAAAATGGCAATTCATACTTTTAGAGAGAGATAGGAATCACTAGCATTAGGGAACAGAGAGAGAGTAGACATTCAGAGAAAAAGAGAGCAGGGTATTGATAGCATTACACACCGAAAGCAATCTCACATAGCTACGGAAACAAAAGACATAGATATAGATACAGAGGATAATATGCATTTGACATAGATGAGAGAGAGATACAGAGGAGATTATGCATTCGACAAGGAGAGAGAGAAGAAGAAGAAGACAGAAATAGATACACAGGAAATCATTCGTTTGACATTGGGGAAGAGAGGGATCATAGCATTTAATAACAGAATCCTACTGCACCAAAAAACACATTCAAAGGGATTACAGTCTATACAATAATTCAAAAGTAGCAAGGATTGTAGTAGCAGCAGTAGAGAGAAGAGGGGTTACCGGAGTACGATAAGTAGTGCCATCTGGTTCGACAACCCATCCAGCCTCGGCAGCCAGAGCTCGGAGAACATCGTTGATATCAGCCCTCGGCGGCAGGTTGTAACCCCCAAACTTCCTGAGCCCATTGAATATCTTCGTGGTTATGGACCTCCTGTTTCTCTCTCTAAGCTTCGTCTTCTCTTTCTCCTTCTCACTAGACCTCTTCCCCTTCCCTTGCCCTTGCCCTTGCCCTTCCTCTGAACTACACTCCTTCATTCTCTCTCTCCTCTGATAAGTATTCTCTACCCCTCTCGCTCTAAGGACTTCACTGTTAGGTATTATTCACCTGAGTTTTATGGGTTTTCTCAGAATAGGAAGAAGGAGATGCAATGATAGGGAACCCGTCTTCTCTCTCAAGAAAAAACAGGTGTGCCCCGCTTTCTCTCTCTAGGTTTCGCCTCCCACAATACAAACCAAACATTAACCCCTCTCTCTCTCTCTAAACTCTCAACTTATTCTCTCTCTCTCTACTGCCTGCAGCTCGCACTGGCGCCACTCAGACAGGTTATGCATGCCGCAGGAGTGAACATTTGTGCGGGTTTTTAGCAACGAATACAATATGCCCTGGGGACTTCTAGAGAGAGAAAGAGACCGGTGCGATGTTTTCCGTTGTCCGGTCTCGTTTGGACGTGGCACGAAGCTATTGCGCTTCGTTATTATTTGCAGGCCATGAGAGAGAGAGAGCACAGCGATGAGAGAGAAAGTGGAGAGAGGGAATCTGGTTTCGAGGGCGACTTAGTTCGGTTAAGAGAGAGAAAGATGATACGTTAGAGACTTAGTTTTAGAGAGAGAGAGAGAGAGAGAGGCGTTTGGGTTTCAAATTTGTAAATACGAAGTTGAAGCGCGAAGAGAGGGAAACAAACGGAGGGTTTTACATAAATTCGTTCGTAAACCGTCGCTTTTTAGAAGATTTTAAAGAGAGATGTTAGAGAACTTTAACATATAGCTTTTTATTTGTTTTTTTTCCGATTGGTGAGAAAAATAAAATAATTTGATAATTTAATCGATAGATTTTTTGAATTTAATAAAAATAAATTAAATATTTATATATAAAAATAAAAAGATAAAAAAATAAAAAAAATATTTTTATGCATCTTTTTGAAAAAAAAAATTAATAAGGGAGTGAATGGTTTTAGAGAGAGAAAGAGAGGTGATGGTGAGAGAGTCAGCGGAGACTGACAAAAAAGAAGGGATCAGCGTTAGGTGGAGCTACAGAGAGTGATGGGAGAATAGGAGAGAGAGTAGGAAGAGAGAGAAAGAGTTGCCACTTGGTAGAAGAAGATAGAGAAAATAAAACGTTAAATAAAAGAAGAGAGAGATAGGAAAATAAAACGTTAAATAAAAGAAGAGAGAGAGAAAGGAAGGCTGATGATTGAGAGAGACTTGGAAACGACACTGGGAAGGAGAGAGAGAAAGGAGGCTGATGATTGAGATAGGGCGTCGAAGAGAGAGAAAGTATTGTAGTAGGAAGAGAGAGAAAGTATTGTAGCAGGAAGAGAGAGAAAGTATTGTTGTAGGAAGAGAGAGAAAGTATTGCATTAGGCAGGAGAGAGATGAAGTGGATGATTAAGGCAGGGATTGCACGAATCTTGAGGGAAGAGAGAGAAAGAGTGGGTTAGAGAGAGAGAGAGAGAGTTGTGAGGTGGCGAGTGAGAAAAGGACAGGAGGTAGAGAGGGGAAGCGCTTTCTGTTAGCGTGGCGGCGCAATGGAGATTACATGATACGAAATAAAAAATATCTTGTTTTTCCCTAACGTACATTTGGTCCGCCTCAAGGCAGAGATCTCTACAGTATGCACCCCCACTATTTATGGGAGAGAATCCCAAATAATATATTTATCGAGGAGGGAGCATTTGTTTTGGAAAAGGAGAGCATTTGTTTTGGAAAAGGAGTCTGTCCACTCAACTATTCATGTGAGTCCTCCTATAATACACATGAAAGATGAATTTTGCATCCAATTTTTTAAGGGTTACAATGGGGATTATTCAATTTTTAAAACAAAAAATTTAAATTTGAAAATTTCTGAGATTATTGTTGGTTTTAAGTTTTCGGTGGACCCGCGTCTTTGTTGTCCATCCAATGATGGACGTTTGATGCGTGAGGGGAATCCAGTTTTCCAATCAATCAACAAGCATTCATTAACAGGTAAAGGAGGGAAAATTTTGCAAATATTCCTTATATTTTGCCAATAAAAAAATAGGCCTCACTACATAACTCACGGAATATTACAATTTAAGCATCGGAAAACCTCTACATCGATCGTCCCGGTTTGAACATTATGGTTGTGAAAAAATTATCATTTTAAACTCCAAAAATAGTGATATTATAATATCTATCTACATTGTCTATTTCACTCTAAAAATAGGTATTTTTAGATCCATAAAATATGTATTATTTTTTGAGTTTTAAATTTTATTGTCAGTATTAGAAATTGATTTCGGATCATCCTATAGATTTTTGTTGTCAAAAGTACTTTCTGGACACAGATTTGCATGGATGTTTTATTTTGTTTTCATAAAACCTAGGCCTTATAAAAACTTCATTCAAAAGATTATCCCATAAAAAATTTGCAAACATTTCCACCAATTTACAAATAAAAAAAAAAGGGTGTTGTTTGTATAAGGCCGAGCCTCTAAACACTTTTTGAAAAAAGCGGTGTCAATATTTCATATCTTATGACCACTTTGTATTTTATATTTTATGTTATTTTTACGAAAAAACATACAATGGGATCATTCAAAAAGAATTTTCTCGAACCTTGTGACACATCTAAGCTATTAGATTTTAGATCTAATGGTTAGAAATAATCATAGCCTCCTTGAATTGAAGGTAAATGGTCTCAGTATACACAATCCCTATTTTTATTAAAAGGACATAAAGAACGCCGAACCAGACATAGATGAAAGTAGTGATAAAAGATACGAAGACTTATGGTATTATTGAGCATATAGGCCTTATTAAAGCAAAATAGTATAACAAAATTTGTGTACCCTACCCCAAATAGTAGGAATAACGCTCGGACGGTGAATGATAATTTTAATTTATTTTTAGTATAAATTTAGTTTGAGTTTCAGGTGTTTATACTTATCAACACCACGCACTAGAAATAAATTATTTTAAATAACTAAAATACACCTAAATCTTATAAGGATATTTTGGTTATTTTGTTTTATTAAAGGGTGTGGTTTGTATAAGGTTGCAACCTTACACAATCAAATTAAGGTGCACCTCCAAATTTATCATAAGATGTAATTATGTTGTCAAATATTCTTAGGAAGCATGAAAACATATTTTCATCGCTAACTATAAATTTTTAAATTTTAATAATGATTCAAATCAAGTAGATCTATGAACACATGAAAATCTTGAAAATGGATGGTCCAAATTATATGTTGCAAGATGTCCTATTGTTGGGACTTGATATCTTATATATAAACGCACACTTATATATCCATAAATCTGGATATCTAAATGATAAATTAGAGGGTTTACCAACATCAAAACAACATTTTTCAATGGATGATGCGCCTTAATTCTATAGTTTAAGGTTGCAACCTTGAAATTTTTTGTTATTCAATTATTTTCTATATTTATGCGACAAATGTGACGGCAAAATTTTAGGGGCACCCAAAAATTAAACTTAATCTACTATATAGAACAAACGGAAATTAAAATACAAAACAAGCTCTCAAAAAGTATGACATGATTATAAAGTATAAATAATTAGGCACATATTCTATTAACAAAATTTGCAATATATTTACCTAAATTTCCCAAAAAGAAAACCAGCCCTACCTTTCTATCCTTATCCATATTTCATGGGATTGGAAACATGGTGACGTTTTTTCTCTTGGGACTCATGACAGGAAAAGTATGCAAATAAATTGTTTGTTTTTACTACAAATATATCAAAATTATTTTTGTCCGTTAGATTTTAAATTGGGTGATTATGAGTGTGTCGTTGACAAGGATCCAATTCTTACATCTCCAACAATCGGTGGAGTAACTGCGAGTTTCAGTATATTTGGAGATATCATTATTGCCAAACTCAGTGCCTATGTAATATTTGTAGGCAAACGAATAATAAAATAAACTTTAAATAAGAAAATATCTGATGATTTGCAAGTAGCTTAGTATTCATTCCATAAGAGTTTATTGAATTTAATTGTTCTACGCAATCCTTTCCTTTAAAAGGTGTTTCAAGTCAGTTATTTCAACTCCACATGTAAAAGGTGTTTCAAGTCAGTTATTTCAACTCCACATGGAAAAGAAAATTTCTAAACAAAAATAGATTACACTTTTTGCCTCTTCTCCAATGGAAATAAGAGAAAAGGGAATCGTAAAACAATCTATATTATATTGAGATTGTATACAATGAAACTATTTACCTTTAGTACAATGAGGTCACAAACTCACAAGTACTTACAACCATCCGATCTAAAATCTGATTGTTTGGGTGTGTCATAAAGTTCAAGAAATTTCTTTTGAACTTTGGGTTTGGTCAATGAAATAAATGCAGCCACCTAACTTCACATCCAATGGTCAAAATTAATTGTGACCCCATGTATCAAAGGTAAAGGGTTTCATTATATACTTTCCCTAATATATTTGGGAATACAATATGAAAAGTATACCATAAGATCATTTATCTTTAGTACATGGTAGTCACAATTAATCTTGACCATTGGATGTGAAATTAGATGGCTACATTTATTTTATTGACCTAGCTCAAACTTTAAAAAAAAAATTATGAACTTTATGACATACCCAAGCTATCAGATTTCACATCAAATGGTTGTAAATAATTGTGATATCCTTGTATAAAAAGTAAATGGTCTCATTGTGTACAATCCAAAAACAATTTTACTTGAATTAAGAAGAGGAATTTGCCCTTCTCATTGTCTGCATAGTAAATTACAAAGTATAATATTTTAAAAAAAGAGGTGTGGTTTCAATAAGGTTGCAACTTTAAATAATCCAATTAAGGCGCACCTCCAGATTTTATCATAACAAGTAATTTTGGTGTATAAAATTCATAAGATTGTTTGAAAATATATTTTTATATCTAATTATAAAATTTTGAACTAAAAAAATGGTTAAAATCAAGTAGATCTATAAATATATGAAAATCTTTAGATAATGTGTTTTGCAAGATGCACTATTTATGCGACTCAAAACCTTTTTTATTTATATCCATATATCTCGATGTCGAGATGATCAATTAGAGCGTTTTTTAACATTAAAACAATAATTTCCTATGGATTTTTGAGACTTATATGCAATTCTACATTTTAAGGTTGCAAACTTATATAAACTTCTTCCTTTAAAAAAAAAAAAGGTCAATTATTAAACATATCTTCTATTATTTTTCTTTGGTGGAAGTTGTTTTTTATTTTGTCAGAGATTTTGTGCTCCTGCGAGATGAAATCGTACATTGCTAAGACTAAACCCAATTTTGGAGTGCTTTCACACCTGTTCAGTACCATATTAATGCTGATATAGACAGAGAGAGATTGTTTTGTAGTTAGAGAGAGAGAGAGAGAGAGATTGTTTTGTAGTTTGTGCTTTGCACATTGAATAACAGTCTATTAGTAGGCAAAAGTAAAACATTAATGAACACAAGCACAGAGATATTGCCATTTTCATTTCAATATTTCATTGGGACCGAGAAAAAGTAAGACAGAGAAATCCAAGAATTGAAAAGCAAGATGGAGATGGTAAATGGAGATGAGAAAGAGATTACTAAAACCGGATTAATTTGGTGGTGCAGTGCTTAGGAATTGAAATCTTAAAAAGAAGTGCATGAATCACTAATTTGTGATGGACAGTTTGGCAAACCTAGATCGATGTGTAGAAATCACCATCGTTTTTCGTGCTCTTATTGCCACCAACTCACCCTCATATTTGGTCATGCTCTGTGTGAACTACCTGGATTATAGAGAGAGGGGGGATGAGAGAGAAAGTGAAGTATCTCACACCTTCTTTTTTTTTTTTTTAATTTTTTTTTAATTTTTATTTTTAAGTAGTTCAATGGGGATAGGGGTGGCCATGGATCTGGACCCGACATCCGGATCGAACATGGGCACTCGAATATTATTCGGGTACAAATCCCTGTGGGCTCGACCCAAATAGGCTACTATATGAATAATATTTAGTATATATTATTTTAATAATATTTAATTAAATATAACTCTATATTTTTAGCAATAATATTTAAATAATACACATATATTTAATATAACATTTAAATATTTTTTGTAGTTTATTTTTGAGTCGGGTCCAATTGAATCTAAGTTCGGATCCAGATCAGCTGAATTTGACCTGTACCCAATTCATTACCACCCCTAAGTAAGGAGGTTCTTTGTATGTAATTGCAATGGAACTTAAGATATCATATTAAAAAGATCCTACCACCCCAACCACTTAACTTTGAACCTATTCATCAGCCTTCACATACTTCTTATTTAGGAAACGATCTAGAGCGTGAACCACAATGTGGTCCTCTAAAAGTATGGACTATATGGTGTTATATCAACTTTTGGTCAGATAATGTCGGAGAGTCAATTGGTTCGGGTCGCCCATGGGCCCTGACTTGGGTCTAGTTTGGGTCTAGTGGACCCTTTGAGTCTGATTTCCATAAGTGTGGATCCAAGAGTTGAGTCGGGTCTGTGTTAACCTGGACTTGATCAAGTTAGGTCCGGTTTACGGTCAGGGTTAGGTCCGACCGACCCGGACCCAACCCTTTTTTCACTATATATGATATACATTATATATTATAAAATTACATTATATTATTTAAAAGTATGTTTAAACAATTATATTTCGATGTTGACATGAATCCATGCAAAGGGTCAAGTTTGATTGACATAGACACCACAGGATTCAGGTCTGACCATGAGTAATTGGGCCGGGACGAACCCCACAAGCCCAAGATAACCCATCTAGATAAAACGGTTTGACATTTTTTAGGAAAAAAAAATAAACGATTGGCATTTTTGTCGAGCTCATAATCAAAATTTAAATATTGAGATTAACTCCTTTTGCCTCAAGGATGCCACAATTAAATTTTGTGTTAAACATAAAATTGGTAATTGGGAGTATGTCATCGACGTGCTCAAAGTCAAT
>NW_006498792.1:698550-782876 GCF_000471905.2 Amborella trichopoda | reverse complement strand
AGGCCCTTACCCAACCGGTACACGGTTAAAATAGGTACTTTACTCGGGTAATACTAAAACGTAGTTTTAAAGGGGATTTGTAGTTACAATGGGTTACGAGTTATATGTTGTGGATAAAGATCACAAGGCACTTCCAATCGTCCGATTTAAAATCTGATGGTTGTGGAGTGATTCATTTCACATATTTTTTCCGTATTTTCTGCATGTAATAAGCCACCACTAAAAGATTCGACACCTTCTCATGGTCAGTGTCTTTTATTTTGTGCAGAGTTTTAAAAAGGGTGCAGTTGGCATGCGGATGCATTCGTAGGTGTAGAGGTAAGGTGCACTTTCAAATTTTATCATGGTATATAATTTTGATGTAAAATGTTCTTAGGATTATCTCAAAATCTATTTGTATATCTAATTATAAAATTTTAAATTTAAAAAATGGTTAAAATCAAGTAGATCTATAAACATATGAAAATCTTGAAAATTGACGGTGTAGATAATATGTTGTAAAATGCACTATTTCTAAGACTTAAAATCTTTTTATTTTTCATGGTCATACATCTTGATGTCGAGATGATCAATCAAAAGGTTTTTCAACATTAAAACTACCTTTTGCGATAGATTTTTGAGGTGCATCTATAGTTCTACATTATACGGTTGCATCCTTATATAAACTTTTTACTTTTAAAAAACACATTGGTGACCTGAATCATTCATCTGAAAAATTGGGTACCATAAGCAATTTGGCTGTCTAGATCCTCCATTAAAAATTTTCAAAAAAATACTAAAATCCTTAAAAATATTAAATGGGGGTAGTGCCTCATGTATTTTCTGTATGTGTAAAAAAATACATGAAAATCAAGACGTCGGCTCTTGTCAGAGTGTTTGTTGATGTTAATTTTGATATATTTTTTATAATAATTTTGATACTGTATTTTACAAAAAAATATATGCTTATTTTGTGACTTTTAGTAAAGAAACAAGCAAGAAAATTATTATTATTTATTTTTTACACTAATTTCATGATACCAATTGTCATTTTTGTGTATAATTTTTCTCTCATACATACATTGGACCTCTCTTTCTCACATACATACACAAAAAGCACATTGGACATTGAAATAAATAAAGACTAATAATGCGATCTTGACAGGGGGGGGGGGGGTACATTTTTTTATTTTTCTTCTTTTCACTTTTTTTTTTTTTTTGGGAAATATCACTTACAATAGTCTTATTATAATAACTCTTGCGTCAAATAAGATATAATTAACAAATCCAATATATTAAAAACTTTAATGTCATTAAACAAATTTTATTTAAACAAATAAAATATCCACAATTCTTATGCTTAGGAATATAAATAATATATAATTAAATATGGTAAGAAACAAAAAGAGAGTGCCAGATATTATCTCGACCGAGCTTATTACACGTCACACCGAGTTACCATCATCCGATGGCGTGGGATCAATAATCAACCTTCAACCTCAACCGGAAAGACAAGTTTAGGCGAAACCCTCTAATGAAACTATAAACTCTTTTATCACAAATCTCAAACCCTTAGGTAAATCCCCTTAACAACTTAGTTTGAAAGAAATACACCTTTTTTTTACCACAACCCTATAGTCTAAAACCCCAATAAGAGATGAGATATCATGAGAGGGTTGAGAGAAACACCATGAAAGAGATATCAAAGATGAGAGAGGAGAGTGTGCCCCTTTGGGTCTCTTGAGGGAGAGAGAGAAAATGAGAATTAAGTGTAAGAGATAAGGTGTAGAGATTTGGGTAGCCATCAATTCCCTTTTTACAGTGATTGAACAAGATTACTGTTTTTTAGGCTTTTCCTTGGCTTACCTTGAGATTGAATAAAAACTATTGATCTTTGGTGACTTGTGAGGTGAGAGATTTGAGCTATTAATTCTATAAATGGGCCATTAACATTATGAAAGGTGCTAGAATTTTTATTCCTCATTCTTAAACCATTTTTCCATCAATAAAAATTAAATAAATTAATTTCATTCATAATATAGTGCTTACCAAAATTATGCATAAGGCTTATTATGCTTTCCAAAAATACTTAGAAAGCTTCTTTAAAGCAAAATCTTTCCAAAACACTTCAAAACTTTCTCTTCAAACCAAAGCTTAAACTAACACAAGAAAAGTTTCATTAGGGTGGGGTGTGGCACCCTTGGTGGTACTTCATGAGCCCCACCCACATGCAATAGTGAGTCCATTAACATATTGGGCATCCCATGTAATATTAAAATTATTAAAATTAAATATATGATTTTTAAAAATCCATAAAATCAATTTTAAATATTTAAATCAATATAAAATAAATATTTTATGTTTTTATAAATTCAAAATTGATAAATAAAATATCCAGAGATCTATAAAAATTCAAATAATAATTCTAAATATCATATATCATCAAAAAACAAAAATAATTAAATTCATTAGATGGGAAAAATATCTATATGGTATAGGAATTAAATAAATAAACGCTTGAGCACCCCACCTTCAACTGTGGACTATGGTCCACACTTGCTTTATCAAACCGACCCAATATTTCTCTTGACCCACAGTACATGCAGGCGCTCATTAGTGGGTTACCAAAGTCAGGTGAATGAGCCAAGAGGTCGTAATATCAGTTTGTGGATTTAAGGTTCTCCCTTATAGATGTACCAAAGTCGTTTAGACTTGATGCGACCACAGCTTTTATGGCGCATAAGGGTATATCTCGCACGTACATAAGCTTCACCCTAAAAAATGATTCACTTCTTGGCTTGCGGACGAGGCTTTGGTCCGTTTCTGAAGGCCTACATCACACCAAATGGTCACACAATCCCTCGACTCTCTCATCCAGGCATACTCCGACCTCATCAAGGGATGACCTATTAGAATCATTTTCAGATAATTTTCTATCCCTAGGTAACATATGTTTTTTCCAACCAGATTGATTTAGCACGTAAAGCGTAGTTTACTATCAACAAACATCGTTTGCTTAGTATGGCCTACAAGGGACTATATTCTCATTAAATATATATTCCACTATATCATTTTATTTTACAAATACTCATAAGGCATTTAATAGCTACACTCACCCAACAAACATTATCTCTCACTCATATAAAATTAACAGATATATCGGACACACAAACAAGGCGTCATGATTTTGAAAATGAAAACGGTGAGGCACCTCAAAGCCTCCCGTGCACGCGTGGCAGGGCAACACCATCGATAAATCAAGATTAAAAAAAATGAAAAATAAAAAAATAAGTAAACAATAAATAACAAATTTATTTGATGAACCAGGTGAGATGGCCCGGTTATGGAGGGGAATCGGGGAGCCGATTCATGGGGGAACTATGCGGTTCCTCATATTTTACAGAATTTGACCTGCTCGGGAGTTTGTATCTGGCCCACCTATAAAATTGGTCAAATTTACGGAAACGTATGTATTTTGCTTTTCAACCATGGGGACTGAGCTTGAGATGTTTCATTGCTAACACTATTTGGGCTTGTAGTGGGCCTTGGCTTTCCATGGCGTGGTCTAGCCCGCCATGCCTTGACCTTGCCTAACCCACTCCTAGGTCACTAGAGGGTCGGCCCTGAACCAACATGCTAGGCAACAGGGGCCCTACTCTAAGCTCGGCCTGGGGCCTTGACTAGGTGGACTTGCCCTAGGCCAGGTGTGGGCTGTAGGGAGATAGAAAAGCACGTCAGTAATCCTTTGTTTAGCCATTATTACTAAAATACTAAAACCCCTATAAATTATAAATACTATCCTCGTAATCCCTTATAAGTTAGAAATGTTACTCTCACCCATTTGAAAATATTCATTTATTTTTTTCAAATTGCCTCGACTTTGGATTTTTCAAAAGGACCTTTAAGGACATGTAATCTCTATGATCATGAATATGAATAAATACATAAATTTTTAAAACTAAAAATAATAATTCTAATAAGAAAACATTTGGACCGTTAGTTTTCATTATTTTTAGATTGGAGCTCCTACTTGCATCCATCTTTAAGATGGATGCTTTACACTTTTTAGACAGCATATGTAGAAATGCGGTTCAGCCTCCAATCCTTTTCAAATTCTCAAGTTGTCGAGTATTTCAAATCGCCCCATATATCCCTAAAGCTGTTATTGAGTTTTGCACCAACCAAGTTCGAGGTTACAAACCCCAAATTTTTTACAGAAACCCAATTGACATCAGTGATCAAAATTAGGGGCTTGAAATCCTCAAGTTACGATAACATTATGAATGATTACGATAACATTAAAAAGGCGAATTTAGTAATTAAAGGGGTATGGACATAATCTTTCAAAAAACATGCAAGTTAAAAGTTGGATCCCACTAAAATCGTCTACTTCAACAGCTAGAAATAAATTATGTGAGAATATATACCACAATACTAGACATAAAGCATGAAAAACACACGCCACAAGAACATAAAACGAGAGTTATATCCCAGATTTTGGGAGGTAGGTTGATAACACTCGAAAACCCAGTCGAGCAATCCTGTAGACCTGCTCTTCTTACCAATATGATCTGCTGATATCCTATCTTTGTTCCACAACTAAACCATTGTTGTGTTTGTTTCCATTGAAAGCTCACTTCTCTCGAAAAGGAAGCCTTGTATCTCATGCACATAAGGCTCCTGCCTCGCTCTCTAGAGGAAATCATTTCTATATGGACCCCTAAGTAGGGCACACAAATTATTTATTCTTATATAATATTATGAATCTCATACCATATAGAAATATCATAATGTCATATATATCTCAAAATTAAGGAGGGGGCAACGGGGTGGGCCCAGCTAGACTTGGAACTAGACCCAAATGTATTTGGGTCCCGGACTCGACCCATCGGCTCCAAAAGTTGGACCCATACCCATCGGGTCTAGTCGGATCCATTGCCACCCTCACTATGACATTTTTTTTTTTGCTCTTTCTTTACCATCATATACCCAAATTATTGGCAACAAGGTCACAACCTGCTACTAGATTTGAAACCTTCTTATTTATTGTTTAATAGCTAAAGAGTATTACCTATTCTTATTGTATACGATCATTAATACACCTAAATGAATAGGGCTTGAAGTACTTTACTTCCAACAGTTTAAGGGTATGGGTCGGGTCCAACTGGACCAGGACCCGAATAGTGTTTGGGTCCAAATTTTAGACTCGGACCCGACCCGCCGGGTCTAAATGTTGGACCCATACCTGGACTTATTCAGGTATACTCGACGGGTCCGGGGCCGGGTTCGGGTCCATGGCTACCCCTAGAATTAAGATATAAATAAGAGTCGTAATCTAATTGGACTTCAATGGATATCCCAATTAACTTCTAAAATTTGCTAATATCAATATCAACATCATATAATACAAAATTTCCTCATATAGGGGTGACATCAAATATCAGTATATCTGAGGGCACATGCTTTTCAAATCTAAGCAAGGCCACCTGGCCATTGCTGAGATGGTGACCCTTGCTGAGCCCACTGCTAACCACCCTCGCTTAAGCTTCCACCAATTATATCGATGCACCGAGCACATAAGCCACCTGTGCCTCTCTATGCAATTACTTAACGGAAGCCTCGTGTGGATGTAACACGTGTGCATTAACAAGATGATGCGTCTTTATTGTCCCATTAACACTAATGGCACGTGCAATGTTCCTTCAGGAAGTTTCCTTGCTTCTTAAGCTTTGTGACATTTTATTTTTCATGTTTTCTTGAGCTTGGTTATATTAACACATGTGGACTTATGCTGCGTTTTAAAGCTTGATAGTAAGCTAAAGGAATTGTTTGCCATAGGACTATTTACCTATGGTATATTAATTTTTAGTTTTTAAAGTGATAAGTATGTTACAGATATTTTTAAAAATATACTTAAATTAAGGAATTGTCTAAAAAGATACCATTTATGTGTTGTACATGAATGACAATTATTTTTATCCCTTAAATCTAAAATGGGTGGTGGCAATAGTGTCACTAAATATATACAAAATTCTAAAAAAAAAAGAGTTTTTGGACTTTGTGACTCACCCAAGCTATCTAATTTAACATCTAATGAGTTAGAATAATTGTGACCTCGATGTACAAAAGCTACAAGATCTCTTTATAAACAACTAAAATGATAACTATAATTTTTAATAAAATTAAATAGTTTTATTTGTACTTTTCCATCGGTCAAATAATTGACTCGAAAAAAAAGTCAAAGGGTTCAAATCCTTAAATTTATTATACCCATTTAATATTCTTTTTTTAAGCTATGAGTTAAAAAGTTGAAAAGCTTTCTATTCATTAGAGGAGGGAGAAGGCTTGGGTTGTCAAATGGAGAGAGTGGATTATGTTTTTTTTGTTGCTAACATGCTTTTAGTTATTTCTGTCAAAATATATACTAGCATGAATGAGCCTTTACAAAATTGAGCCTATCTACACCTCCACGACAATAATTAAAAAAAAAATCGATCCTCAATTCTTCCTTGATCCGTAGCACCTGCATTTTGAGATGCCAATTGATCTAGAAACATGAAAACATGGTGGGTCAGAGTGGTGAGTACTACAACATGACATATTGAGTTATATTTTTACCGGATCCTAAGTTAACATTAGAAAAAAAAAGAAAATAAATTTATCAAAATATACTCATAAGGCATACATTATTTAAAATTTGAACTCTTTCACATTATCCTAATTAAATAAGAATAAAGGGGTAAATTATTAAATAATTTATTTTGATAAATTTTACAAAAAAATTAATTTAAATAATCAAAATAAACTAGTATTATTATTTTCTTTGTGCTCAAAGAAAGTTATTCCCTGTGCCACACATATAAAAACAAAAAGCAATAGAGTTCTAAAGCAATGTTTATAAGTTTTTTTAAAAAAATAAATTGAAAGAATTATATATAATGGAAAGATTTTGTTTCATCCGGAAATTGTTCTTTCGAGATATTTTACAAATCACCTCCTTTATCACCTTTATCAAGAAGTTGAAGTGCTTTTGGTCGAACTTTTAAAGCATGTTTTGATCAATTTATTTTTATTCAAATAATCTTTTATATCTTTTAGCTGCCATTTAATTGAGAATAGCAGATGCTCTAATTTTTCAGTTGGTTGAAAAATAGTAAAGGATATTCCAAAGTTCAGGTTGATCCAATGTATAAAGAAGTTAAAGCTTATATCATCATTATCATTAGAGCATTTTTCCGACTATTTGGGATCGAGTACACGAATTTTGGTCTGCCATTATATTCTATTGAGGGCCATACCCTCAGTGGGACTATAAGTCCCCATATCTTTTTTCACTACTTCTAACCCATGTCATTTTGGGATTATCCCTTACCCTTTTAAGCTTTTCACTTGAATCAACTTGCACCTCCGCTGCATATGGCTAGCTCACCTAAGTCTACTTTATCTCATCTTATTGCCTATTAAAGTCACACTTAAATTTTTCTAAATGTATTCATTTCGAATTCTATCATTTTTTGTCTTGCCACTCATCTATTTCAATATCATCATCTCAACTACACTCATCTTATGGGTATGTTAGTTTTTTGACCATCTAACATTCCACCTATAAAAGGAAAGTTGGTTTCATAGTTGTCTTATAGAATTTCCCCTTCAACTTTATTGGTGTACGACGATCGCATAAAATTTCAATTGCACATTTCTAATTTGTTCACTCAACTCTAATTTGAAGCGTGACATCTTCCTCAATCTCACCATTTTTCTAGATTATTGACCTAAGATATCGAATGTGTGCACTTTTTGGTATAAGTTAAAACCCAACTACAACTACTATTTCCTTCTAATCTAAGTCATTGGCCATAAACTGTTGTGTGCACTATTGTGCTGCCATGTACATGAGCATGCATTCAAAATCGTTATGGTATTTTATGAAAGGGTAAAGTTTATATAGAGCCGAGGGTCTACATCAAAAATTTCACTAGAAGAGTTTGTTTTGATGACCAAATATCCTTAATTTGATCATCTCGACATTAAGATGCATGGCCATGAGAAATAAATAGATTCAAGTTTTGTAAGTAGTGTATTTTGTAACGAAGTTTTGGACCATCAATTTTCAAGATTTTCAGGTTTTCATATATCCGTCGATCTACACTATTTTTTAAACTTTAAAATTTATAAATAAAGATGAAAATATATTTGAAGGCTATCACAAAGATTTCCAATATTGAAACCACATTTATCAGTACTATTTGAAGGTAAGCTCAAATTTGATTGTCTAGTGCCTAGGCTCTATAGAAACCGCACCCTTTATAAAAAAGTTAAGCATTTTAAGTGGGGTTTCATACAATGAGACCATTTACCTATAGTACACCAAGGTTACCATCACTCGTCTAATATCCGACAACTTGAAGTGTATCAACAATTTTGAAAAAAATGTTTCTTTTAGTCGTTGAGCATGATGAATGGCACACACCTTCAACCACCCATATTAACATCCTACGACCAAAAGTGATCACATCAGTGGCCACCATGGCCCAAGGGCGAAGTCGGGCTAGGGCCACTACTGGACTGTCGAGGCTTGCCCAACCATATTTTTTCTTATTTTTCTTTCATTTTCTCTAGGTTTATTATGCAGTGCCCCACTCAAACAAATGAGGGTCGGGGCCAGTCGGCATTGGTCCAACCTGGAGTAGGTCCGGGCTGACCTACAAGACCAGGGCCAGGTTAGGTCCAAGGCTGGTCCAACCCCTTGACGTATTCCGTTTCACATACAAAACAGAATATTCTCTCTTCTCTCTCTCTAGTTTGAGGTGCAATACAAATTGAGGCGCAGCTCAACTTCAACCACTCGTGCCTGTGGGCCCCACGCCTCGGTGAGGCCCACCCCCACAAACTCAAGGCTATTCTACCTGCCCGTTCTGAACACGGCCGGCTCTCCTTCCACTGACAAAACCAACGGACAAGATTGGAAGCCAGGCCTTCCAGTTAAATGCCATTCAAACCCTTACGAGGCGGCCCCTATTTTGGGAGAAAAAAGATAGAACAAATTAAAAAAGGTATGAAATATTTTTGTTATGAAATAAATGCTGATTCTTTCTCTTTTTAGTAAAATCTATTTTGAGTTCGTCTCTCTCTGCACTTGTTACAGTGATTTTTTCATTTCGAAGGTAGGTTTTGCCCTAATTTTGCTTTTTCTGGTATGTTTTTTCTTCCTGTAAGACTAGTGGTTAGCATACGTTTACTGTATTTTCTTGTGATAATTTTCTTTTCTCTGGTCTGAAAGCCTAGTTCTTGACATATCGATTCATGTGTAGCATTTGGTTGTATGAGAGTCTAGGGTTTATGATCTTATATTCTCTGCACTGCTTTATTTATTCAATTTTTTTTTTAGATACTTTTGGTGGGAAATTAATGAGTTTGTGACTTGGGAGTTATGGAATTTGATTGTCTTGATATTGGGTATTAGATTGATCATTGGGTTTAAAATTATGTTGAAATTCTGAGTTTAATTTGTTAGGAATTCAGCACGATGAGTACTTTGGTATTAAGCCTTGGATTGTCCATATATGGTAAAACTTTTTATTTTGATTTAGCATGAATCGTCGATTTGGTTCTATGAAGTAATAGATTGCTCACTTGTGCTTTTTAAGTGTATGGAGTCAATGGATATGTTGGATGCGACTTATCGAGCCTGGCTCTTTGGTATCAGAAACTCAAAATGTTAGTTTGCTCATTTCAGCTTTCTTGATATTGATAAGAAATTGGTAGATTTGGATTTCATTTATCGGTAGATTTGGATTCCACTATGAAAGTGTTCATGCAGTTTGAAAGGACTGGGTTGCTGAAAGTAACCGGTAGCAAATTGGGATTTATTTGTTACATATGAATTTGCAAAAAATCTGCGAGCCCCCAGACTCGGGAGCTTGTGGAGTCCAGAACCAAACCCATGGGAGACCGGCCAAGTCTCGGGTCGAGTCTGTCAAACCTGACTTGGGCTCAGGGCAGTTGCGAGTTTGGACCCCAGTCCACGTTTGACAATACTGCGATACACCCATCTGCATGTTTATGTGGATTTTGAGATTTGAATACAGAATAATAGCAAGGAAACAAGGAACTGCTAATGTAGAGAATGACTTCTATGATGCTAGAAAATATGAGATGAAATAAAAAAGGAACCACACTTATGCACATGATTACATGTTGATACTTTTGATATCTGTTTCTAGTTATTATATCTAAGGAAATTTGTCAAATTACTCATGAGAGATGAGCATTTTAACACCTTATCCATGTCTTCAATTGGAAATTTTGCAAATGTGTAGAATGTTAAATAATTAATCGCTTATGGGTATTTTGATAAATTTCCCTTGTGTTTATTTTATGCTACTGCTTCTTATGCTTTGTACCTGCGCCACTATGCCGGTCACATGTTTGGATACCATAATCCTTTTTTTTTTAGTAAAGTTAATTGATACCATAATATTGTGTCCATGAACCCAAGCACTAAGCTGAGCGGTGGAACTAAAATTAAACAGTAGAATCAGTAGTTAAACGAATAATTTTGTAGGTAATCATACTAACTCGAGATGTTTTCATAACAAAAAAAATTGCGACCGCCATTTACATGAGGGTGTGAGGTTGAAGTTGAAACCTTTAAATTTTATCCTAAACCAAGCCATTTAAAACCAATCTTCCTTGTCTCGATCACCTTTTGGATAAGGGATGGGAAGGATAAGAAAATAAATGTCTTGTGCAGCATTTGAAACTTTCTCAAAGATAAACTGAGATGCCCTACCTTTTTGGATCTTGTGCCAATGATTTTGTTTATGTTTCTCGTACTTGAAAAAAGACCCTTTTTTTTTTCAAAAAATAAAAAAAAACCCTGAAGTTTGATATGCTGGGTAACTCTCTCTATTTATTGATGCACTTACACTTGCTCTGTTTTTCTTCTATAAGTGCTGTGGTCCTATAGATAAGTCTTGCGCTTTATACATGTAGACCTCATTAATTATTCATGGTTGCTGGTCTTTAATTACACCCACATGTTGAAGAATCATCTTTTGAAATGCTTTATAAATATATCTAGTCAAGATTGTTTTTGATATTATATTTAGCACCATTTGCTTTTGAGTCTTCATTTTTTGGATAACCGGTATAAAACAATGTGAATATGTTAATAATTAATGTGGATACATTAGTTTGTTTTTTTTTTGAAACTGTTAAACATATTAATGTGGATATGTTAATGATGATAGTGTCTACCTTCTTTTTATATGTATGCTTCCTCTCTCCATCCATCTCTTCATCTATCTCTCTCCCTTCTCTTTCTCTCTTGAAATGTACATGCACAGAGATATGGCATTTAAACTACCAAAAACATGAGATCAGTTCATGTTACCTAATTTATTTGATTCACCTTTTGGTGATTTGTGGGTTTAATGCTAGTGACTTGCACAACATTGCATGATTTAACCACATTCTTTTTGAAATGAAGTTAACTTTTTATATATGCAAGAAGTTATATACATGGATTCAAGAATGGCTTCCCACACATTGGATACTATATTCATTACAAAAATGATGTACTTTATCAGATATCTGTGCATTAAAAAAATGGGGTGAGACGTACCATGTGAAATAAAATAAAAGAAAAAGGAATACACCAAAAGTCAAATAATAGGACCATTGGTCAAAAAGTTACCAAAAAAGTTCCAGTGTCTCTCCCTGATGCAGCGCTGTCCTTGCCAAGTGTGTCAGCTGCAATGGATGATTCAACTCTTGCTTTCAAAATTTTTATTCAAAATTCTCTATTGTATATCCCAAATCACAATTTCATGTGACATGGATTTCACAAACCTATGAACTCTTGATATTTCTATTTGATACGACTAAATACTTAGAAAACCAAACAACGCTTACATAATCATCTTAAAATTACAAAAAGCACCTCCATCATGATGTACGTTAGGGAGTAGTACACTTCAAGCGGGAATATGACAAGGCTCGGAAATTCTCCCCTCCCCATTTACTTCTCTTAGGTAGATGGCATTGAAAACCATGACTAACTTGGTTGTTGACCTTATCAAAGGTAGTGGTCAAATGCCTAGGGGTGATAGCATAACCTTATGCTAACTTAATTACTTTCTCCTTCAATAAATACAATCTAATTTCTGTCATAGTGGCTATGCTTAGAATGGCAAATTTCTATAGTTGTATTTGGCTTATACAAGTTTTGAGGAGCGAGGATTCATTAGGAGTGAAGCCTATGCATTGGAAGGAAAAAGCTTATGTTCATATCAATACGGCCGTCATTTGATTTGTTTTTGTGAGAAAAAAAAAAAAACAAAATAAGCAGCTTGGATAATCCGGATTGAGGATTGTGTGAAAACAACAGTAAGCAACTGATTCTCGTGAGGGCCATCCCATGGACCGTTCATGTCCTCGACAGGGTGTTGTTTAGTGGGCATTTGATATAGTTCTTAAGCTAGATATTCGTTGGACAAATGCTGAACTTCATGTTTGTAATTTTGTTTTGATTGGTAACAACATGTTTTGTTTAATAGGTCAAAATTTACTCAGATCCAGAAGTCTATATTCTTGTATTCTGTTTCATAGTTTTCAAATAGTGAGCAAGAGCTTTGTATTGGGTTTGTTGTCATCCAATAACGCAATGTTGTAGTATATGCAATTGAATGCTATGAATGATGATCTCAAACTTGAAGTTCATCAACATGTCACTCAATTGTGATTTCTTCTCTCCTCTCTAGATCACTCCTATTTGAACTTGGCATGCTTCACAGCTTCAATTATCAATATGGGTTTCTTTTCATGTTTTCTTTTTACAATAAGCTTGAATGGTATCGTTTTTGCGGCTTTTGCTTAATGTGGCAGTCTGGTTAGTTGTTTCTCTGCATTCATTTCTCTTTTTATGATATTTTGTTGATTTTTGAGCTTATGAACATAGAATGCTTCTTCAGGCCACTTGAACTGTACCTTATATGCCCAGAAGTGGAAGCGGCTGAAGCTTTTTGGCCTACAGGCTACGAGGCTGATTGCAGAAGAGTTATTCTTGTGCTTTCTCTTGTTTAGCAAAGGCAGCATTAGGGGCTCAATAAAGGCTAATTAACTGTTCTCTTTCTCACGGATTTTTCCCCCAGTGAATTCCTGGGCTCTGCTGTTTCTGGTACTGGCTGTGAAAAAAAGGCGTCATCATCATGACATCTTCGATGCATGATCTATCTTCTCACGCTGGTACTTGTCTGCAGATTTCGTACTTCTCAGTGACAAAGAAATTTTTGTTAATGTGGTGAAGATTTGTTTTATCTTATTTTAGAACTGGGGTTCAGGTTTCAAAAATACCAGCACATTATATTTTATGGGGGACTCTTGTTAAAAACCAAGGGAAGTACAGAACACCAAACTTTACAGGTCACCCAGTCGGTTACTAATTTTGAAGAGGTAGGTTGGGTTTCATCCGGCTGGGTGACCGATGACAAGTAAACTTAGGTGTTCATATAGTTTCCTTGGGGTTTCAAAGTGATCCCCAATTTTATGTACCTGAAACTTGTTGATCCTGTATCTCTGTTTCTTAGCAGTAAAATTGATAATAGTCTCGTTGGATATAGTATGATATCTTGTTAGATGAGCGTCATTCAGATAATGCAAGTAATCTGTAAATATGCTCTTGAAATGGCAAGGAAGAAGGATGAGGGAATAGATTAGCGATATGTACCATGGAGCGCTCATCCAAAAATCAAATGGAAAATGTTTTTTGTCACCTATGTTTTAATGATAGTCTCTCATTTGTTAGTTATGGGCCTCATGTGTCCATTTTGCTTGCATGTAGTCCATTTTGCTTGCATGTAGTCTTTGTAGCTTCACGTTCGTGCGTATGTTGATATATACATGTGAACATAGAATCACAAATGGTTATCTACCATTAGCTGCTCAAGTTTCTACAATGGGCATCGGGGATAACATTTTAATTTTGTCTTTGTTTAATAGAATTTTGGGCTGCCCATTTGTGCTTTCTTCTATAGTGGGTCTCTACATGGTGTCTTTTGTTGTGAGTTTTGTGACATTTAGAGATTTAGCTTTGTTTTTTTTTTGGAGGGAGACTTCTTGAATGTCATTTGGATGGGCTTCTGGGCTGGGTTTTTTCACAAGTCAGGGCTTTCGCTTTTCGCTAGAGGAGTTTGCATGTTTAGGCAAGTTTGTTATCTGTTCCATCTATGTGAAAGCCAATAAAATGATCAATTTGTTTTCTAGTTACAGGTGTAATTATGGGGTATCACTTAAAGACCTCCACATGGTCTTTATTGATTTAGAGAGAGTATATGATAGGGAACTTGGAAAGTTAATTTGGTGGGTGTTGGAAAAGAAAGAGCCTCTAGAGGATATGTTGATATGGTAAGAGATATATATAAGGGAGTGCTAACGAGTGTGAGGACAAATGATGGAGAGAAGTGAGTTTTTAGTGACAATAGGCCTACATCAAGTGCCAACATTAAGCTCACGCTCTTTGTTTTGGTTATGGATGAGTTAACTAGGCATCTATTGAATGAAGTACCATGGTGTATGTTGCCTGCGAATAACATAGCTTTGTTTGATCAAACTAAAGATGACACCAATGCACAATTATAACTTTGGAGGGATGCTTTAGAATAAAAAAGTTTTAAAATTAGCTAGACTAAGATAGCATAAATGGAATTCAAGTTTAATATAATAGGAGTATAAACGAGGAAATGGTTAAGATTGATGGCCAAGAAGTACGTAAAAGAGGTTATCTTTTATATCTTGGGCTCATAATCCATGAGAATAGAGATATTAAAGAAGATGTCATGCATAGAATTAGAGTTAGGTGGACGAAGTGGAGATGTACATTCAGAAGTCTTATTTGATCATCACATACCAATGAAATTGAAGTGGAAGTTCTATAGGACGACTGTAAGACTAGCCATGCTTTATGGGATAAAATGTTGGGCGGTTAAGAAACAAGATATTGTGATGGAGGAGTGGCAAGACAAGCAAAGATAGAGTTCTGAATGAGTACATTTGGAGGAACTTAGGGGATGGCTTCAATAAGCGATAAGATGAGGGAAAGTAGACCTAAGTGATCTTGCCATGTGTAGCGTTGACCTGGAACAACACTAGTTAGGAGGGACAATTTAGTTCAAGTGGAAGGCACCAAAAGGGCATGAGGAGGGCCTAAAAAGACATGGATGGAAATAGTGAGAAGAGATATGGTGACTTATGATCTAACTGAGGGTATGACCCTTGATAGAGCGGAATGACGGAACAAGATTTGTGCAGCTAACCCCAAATAGTTAGTATAAAGCTCAAATGATGATGACGATGTGAATGTGGTTATGTGTGCACTCTAAACAATGGGTATTTTGAGCCTCGAGACAATGCCAACGAAACTAAAGGGGAAGTTCTAGTGGACGACTATAAGACCAGCTATACCTTATGGAACGGAATGTTGGGCGGCCAAGAAGCATCATATCCATAGAATGAATATAGCTGAGATCGGGATGTTAAGATGGATGAGTGGTAAGATAAGAAAGGACAGAACTCATAATGAATACATCTAAGGGAACTTAGGGGTGGCGATAAGGTGAGGGAAAGTAAACATACATGGTTTGACTATGTGCATTGTTGACCTAGAGTAGCACGGTTAGGAGTGGCGATTTGGTTCAAGTGGAAGGCTTTAAAAGGGCAAGGAGAAGACCCAAAAGGACATAGATAATAGTAGTGAAAAGAAATATGGTGACTAATGGTATGACTAAGGTAAGACCCAGCTGAACGAAAAGAAAAGATTCTTGTAGCCGACCCCTGATAGTTGGGATAAGGCTCGGATGATCAGGATGATGATGTGCATCTTTACTTTCCTAGATGGATATGTATGTAGACTTTAACCTTATTGCCAATGCACTTTGTAGACTTTTTAGCCTTAATGATGTATTTACTATTAAAAAGGAAAATGTGTTTTGCTTGAATCTAATTCCCGCTGATTTCTTGGAGCTCATACAAAGCAGTGTAGGGCTGTGCGTACCATATAACAAGGAAAAGCTATTGGGTGACCGAACCAATTTTTGCAATGACAAAAACTTTGAATTCTACTTTTTTTATCTGGGCCTCAGTGCTGCCTCAGTGTGAATCCTGTATTTCATTGTGCTTCTCCCTTCTCTGAATATAGGAGTTCATGGAAAATGTATCAGAGTAGAGTAGAAACCTGAACCTTTTTGGGTCAATCAACAAGTAGTTTGTACTCAATTTTATTGTGGTGTTGATGTTATTTCATGATCCAGTGTATGCTTACCATTTGTTCATTGATGATTTTATTGGGAATTGGTTCCAGTTCCTTAGCTCACAGATTTGAAGTTGTGTAATACTCTCAAGTAGTTCTGCAATAACTGCCAGTTGTCATAATCACAGATAATGGTGGATTAGAAGAACAACAGAAGCAACATCAGCAACAGTTACAACATCAGTACTCAACTGGTGCAATTTTCCAATCAACTAGCATGGCAAGCCCCTCTGTCGAGTATCTAATGCCTCGCTCTCACCTTGAAGTGGGACACAATGTGGTATATTTGCTATTTTGCAAAAATATAATTGTATCCTCATCCTGGTTACAAATCCATGGAAATGTTTACTTCTGTTTATTAAATACTGCTGTCCATATTTAGTATTCCTCTGGCTCTATGGAATGTGCTAGTGGTTTCCTAATAATACTTAGCTGCTTTCAATCCATGACTGAACTACATACAATTTCTAGTCAGTTGTAGACTATAGATCTCTTCTTTCAGATATAAAGAAAATTTCCATGCCTTCTCTGATGTCTTCCGTTCTATGATTGCCTTAGGGATTCGATTTATTGTTTATGATTTTCTCACTCAAATGAGTCCTGATGTTTCCGTTTCCTCTAACTTTCGAGTGTAAAATTATGAATGTTTGGGAATATATTTATTATTTTTACTAAACCTTTTGATCAAGTAATTATTTTCTCATAAATTACTAATTGTTTTATGATTAAAAATTTTGAAACCAAGAAAGTCTTATATGTTGCAAGACTTATAGTTTAGTATTCACTTCTACTTACATTAGATATGTTGTATGTTTGGGAATGGGATGGCAGTGAACTATAGATGGTTTATCTTACACTCAGCTTTGGATTCATTTCCATAGGCACTTGGGTAGAATGTTATAGTATTTGAAGTTGCTTTTCGGATTATAGGGAATTCGATAACTATCAAAAAAATAGTTGGGAGTTTGTCCGTGTCAAATATTTGAATTGCTAGTGTTTTGGAACTAATACTAAGCTTAGCCCATTAAATGGCTCTAAATTACTTCAAAGTGATAATTTCAGCATGGAGAACTAGAACAATATTGTATGCGCTGATATTTATAAATGTGTGACATCTAGCAGGCTCAGCCAGCGTACCCCTATCCAGATCCCTACTATGGAAGTCTTCTTGCAGCCTATGGCGCACACGCTGTGGTAAATTTTCGTTTTTGTGCAAATTAAAATACGCAAAATATTCTATTTTATTCAATCTTATTATGTTAAGGCATATTTATAGTAATGACTATTTGCTTCTGTTGTTTTGTGCTAGAGTGAATTTAATGTCTTCTGGTATTTTGGTATTAGATGCATCCACATATGATGGGGATTCATCAAGCTGGCCTTCCTTTGCCTACTGATGCAGTTGAAGAACCTGTATATGTCAATGCAAAGCAATATCACGGAATATTACGGCGTCGACAGTCTCGTGCAAAAGCTGAATCTGAAAATAAATTGATCAAATCCCGTAAGGTTTGGTTTTAGTGTTTCCTTTTAAGTTGTGGAAGCTAAGGTTTTTATAGGCTTGTGTCTTTTAGCAGACTCTAAGTATGATTGCCTTTGGTGAATCTTTTAAATAAATCAATTTTTATCTGTTTATGAATTATATAATCCAATGCAAAATTAACTTTTCTAGGACGCTTTGGCTTTTGAGTTTGATCAGAGATATAGCTCTTACAAGTACTTGGTTATTTTATATGGCTAGTCCTTTCCACTCCCATATTCTAAGAAATTGGCTGTTGCAATTGAATGTGTGTCCCTTTAGTGTGTCCTAGGTTGGATATCTTTGTTAGGGTTGTTGGCTATTCCATTCCACTCCCATATTAAAAGAAACTGGCTGTTACAATTGGATGCTGGTTCCTTTAGTCTTTCCTGGGTTGGATATCTTTGTTAGGGTTGTTGTATGTTGCTTATTTGGAAAGTATCATCTATGGGATGCATGTATAACTTTTCTAGGAAATTTAACTTAGATAGCTTCAGACATAAACTACAAAGAAACCACAATAATGACATACAATAGGAATTGAGGATGTGGTTGTTTTAATCAACATCAGTTACATGGTTTTGAAGGTGAGGGATGCGTTCGTGTGCCCTAAAGATACATAACCCTGCGATCTCTCCCATATATACTTAACACATGCTTGTGACGTTCTAGAGTAATGTTTTGAAAAGTGAGCTGGAGGTAGAACCTGATAAGGATCATTTCATCCTAATTGTAGTTTGAACACTTGTCCCAACCTGTTGGAATGCAGGGGAAAATATACTTAAAAATAAAAGAAAATAAGAATGTGAGCCGGCCAGTTCACAAATTCAACCAACCAGGTCACCGGTTCAACCAGTTGATTCATCTGGGCATTTTAGCCCTGTTGGAACCGGCTTTCAAGATATATTGGGTTGAAGGTCAAATGGACTGATTGTTCGCCAGGTTTGGGTCCAAAGTGGTCATACAGGCTGGTCCAATATGATTTTTAGTGCAGTATTCACGATTACCATAATTTTGCCATCCAGTATTGATTGAAGGTATAATTAGAGATCTCCTATTGTGGGTGTGGGGTGGTAGGATGCCAGTAATGGGTAGTGTGTCTCAGGTTTTAGTCGAATGGAGGGCCATTAATTAACCTTCATGTCGAAAGGAGGGGCATTAGTTGACCTTCAACAACGAAATCTGATTTAGGGTGAGGAATGAAGCAGAATATTGTTTTAGTAAGGATGTTAGTGTGCAATGGAAACCATTAAATGACTGTAAGTTGCATGGGAATGTTAAAAAACGACTGCCTGCAAAATGGGAATATTTGAATAACTGTCTAAAATTTGTAAGCCATATCTCTTTGAGGGTACATAACTGGAGGATAATTGTCTTTAAGTACATCATGAGGCCTGGTCCAGGAGGCAAATTGTTAAAAAGGTAACTCAAAACTTTAAATTTGATAGTAGTTCCTTTCATTCATGGTCTAGGTCATAATTTCGGGGACACTGAAGGTTATATTTTGAGCAAAGATGTGAGTAAGAATCTTGTTGATTTGACTTGATTATTTATGTCATATTTTCACATCTACTAAAGGAATCAACCTGCTACATGTGTGCAAATGTGAAAGTTAGCTATCTCTTTTCATTATGTTCTTGGGGTTGCCAATGAGGCTTTGATTTTTGGGCTAGGGAAGGGGTGTTCAGAAAAGACGTTACCTTCGGGAGAATTTGTCAACTTCCACAGCGAGCAATTGATGAATGATTCACATGTCGTTATTTATTGCTTCTAGTTCTCTGGCTCCTATTACTTGGAACTGTTTTTTAAAAGACAATGTTACTCTCCTAAAAATTAACATAGTTACTTGTCAATAGAAAATGCTCCAAATTCTACCGAGGTTTGGATAGCCACATTGAAAGTTTGAAAAAGGATATGGTTAACATGGTCTTAAACTTCAGATATAGTGAAGATGTTACAGTGGGCACTCTGAGATTTGTACGCTTATACTTTATAACCTGTTTAAGTTTATGAGAAATACCAGGAAGGACCATTGTTCTAAAGTCAATAATTATAACTGCTGATATCAATTGATTCATATGAAATCTAGAAAACACAAATAGGTTATAATTAATCAGAATGCTTTGCAGTCCATGGTCAGCCTATCTTGAATATGCATTATATACTATCATCATCGTCGTCGTCAGAGTTTTATCTCAACTATTTGGGGTTGGCTACACGAATCTTGTTACAACATTCTGCTCTATCAAGGGTTATACTTTCAGATCATAAGCCCCTATATCTTTTCTCACTACTTTCATTCATGTCCTTTTGAAGCCTTTCCCTTTCTCTTTTAGAACCTTCCACTTGAACCAAATCACGCCTCCTAAGTGGTTCTATATTGGGTTAATGCTACGCCTGGCCTGCCCATCTAAGTCTACTTTCCCTCTTCTTGTTGCTTATTGAAGTCACACTTAAGTTCCCACGAATGTATTCATTTCGAATTTTATCTTTTCTTGTTTTGCCTCCAATCTATATTAACATCCTCATCCTAGCTATACTCGTCATATGGGTATGTTTCCTGACTGTTTAACATTCCATGCCATAAAACAAAGCTGGTTTCACAGTTGTCTTATAGAACTTCTTCTTCAGCTTCATTGGTATGTGGTGATCACATAAAACTCTAGTTGCACATTTCCACTTTGCCCACCCAGCTCTGTATAATTAATAAATCGTACTATTATATATAGCTCGCTGGGAGCCTAAAAAAAAAGAGATTGTAAAACATATACTATATTTGAGATCATGGACGGAGATAAAAGTCAAACCATGATAGATGTATCTCACTATTCTAGAAGGCTACCTCTACGAAATCAAAATTGAATAGTTATCCTCTAAATTCACTTTACAAGACCTATATAAGATTTGTTTTTTCTTTACAATTTAGTTGCTTTTAGAAGACTCCCTTCCTTATATGTCCACTGTGGATGTTAATTATTAGAGCTCTTATTGTAGTTGGTTGTGGCGAAGAATCAAACTATGAAGTAAACTTTTATGCTCAAAGTTTTACTTATATGAAGTGCTAAGCAGTCTCTATAACCTATGTGCAGCCTCTGGTGAACAGTTTTCGAAACAAGAAGTTGATACATGGAAGAAGGATTTTATTCATATGGCCATCATTCTAAATCATGATACAAATTAAGATACAATGAATGTCAAGATTGTGAAATTACAAGCAAAGCCATGTAAACATTGTAACCATGCTTCCCATTGCACAAAAATATTTATCTATCTAAGTGCAATAACTTCACTACGTAAAACTTAGGAAATGCTGATTAATATTGAGTTCTTAATTTTAAATTCTATTTTATGGCCATTTAATGAGCTTGAATGGGACAATCTCTTATTCTATTGGCAAGTGGAATATAATAGATGGATTCTATTTTCGATTCTTCTATAAGTTCTCAGAACTGTAGTGCCCTTGAAGAGGCTGAATAAAAGGAGAATAAAGTAGTCTAGGAATTTGGTTGCAAGGAGATCGTTTTTAAGGGTCGGATGTTCTCTAATCTGTTCGAAACTTTCAACTGTGCCCTTATCATTTAGGAACCACCCACCAACATGATAAATATCTGAGCTGCCATTCTTCTTTCCTCAAAGTGATCATTATTAATGAAGGGGATGCCATTCTTTGTCATCTTGTTGTAGGTTAGAAAGCATCACTAGAATCATTTGTTTATGTTGCATTATTTGTTCAACTCAGTTGCTTGGCTTCCATAGAATGGCTTTATTCTTAAGGTTGTAGCCCATTTAGCTTTGATGAACTTGATTCTCTATTACCAACTGATGGAAATTTTCCTGGTGATCATCCCAATTCTTTCGTCCCAAATTTTATTTTATTTCTAAAATTATGTTCTTTTATCATGTGTCTATGTTTGTTTGTATGTCTGTATATGTTTCGTTTATTTGTTTTATCCACTAGTCATCTTGAGTGAACTAAAGAGTGAAGATGTAGCTGTACTGGTTATATGGTGCCAGCTAACTTTCACGGAAGCTTTAGTACTAGCCTTTAGCAAATCATGTTGAAGGCATTCTCCCGACATCTGTTAATTTTTAGTTAAACATAGTCCTCATGTATTCATGAAAACTGTAAAGAAAGATCTGGAAGAAGGGTCTCAAAATTTCTTATTTTCTTGTTCCAATGCTGCGATGTAATTCTTGTTCTCTGATTTTACTTGCGTGGCTGAATAATGTTCCACCACGGAGAACTGAAGTAACCACCACTGAGTTTCCAAAGGGAGGCCACTATCATGCCATTTTGACTCATGCTTTCACTATATTATGGCCTGCTCACTTATTGAACATAGTTTTAGACACACTACATGATCATTCACATCCTTTAAATTCCTGAGTAGTGGTGGCAATGTGCTGTGCAGCCCGGGGAAAGCTGGGCATGGGCCAGTAGATGTGGTCCACAAGGCTGGGCTGGGCTAGTCCAGGGCGCTAGGCCTTTGGCCCTATCCGAGCGTGGCCTGGGTGCAATCTGCATCAAGCCCGGCTTGTTGCAACCCCTATTCCTGAGTTACTAGTACCACTCCTGTCATGCTCTGCAACATGATCCATTGTCATCCCAATTTCTAAGATACTAATACACCTCACTCTCTCTATTTCTCTCTCTCTCTCACTCTCTCTCTCTCACACACACCCTTTCTCTCGCTCACACACATTCACACACTCTCTCACTCACCCTTCCCCCCCCCCCCCCCCCCCACCCACACACCCATACTCCCAACCCCCCACCCACCCACACACGTACACACAGAGACCATGAAGTCACTCTAACAATGTAAATATGTTGATCTTTTCATGCAGCCCTATTTGCACGAATCTCGACACTTGCATGCTTTGAGAAGGGCCAGGGGTTGTGGGGGCAGATTTCTCAATGCGAAGACTGATGAAGACCAGCAAAATAAATATGAAGACCAGCAAAACAATTCCCACCACCCCAACAACTCTAACAGCTCTCATAACTCAATAACTTTAGGAAAAGAACATGCTTCTGCTGAGCAGGCATCCTAAAACCCAAATTCTCTCTTTAGCGTGTACAGAAGAGGAGAGATGGCAGGCCTGCATCAAACTCAACTCGTTGGTTTTGTCCTCACCATGAAATATTGAACTGGTATTCTTTAGGAGCTCTTGGAATAATCTATGCTATATCTTTTCATGTTCTTTTTAGGATTTTCTTTGCATTCTTTAGTAAGAGAGAAACAGTCCCTTTGGTCAGGATGTTGGTCCACCCATGATTGACCTCCGTTTGGTTAGTATTCTGTTGTATTATGTACAGTTGATGGCTTTCTTTATGTTGATATATATTAGCAAGAGGCTTGTGCAATGCGTGTTTCAATTATTGTGACTAAAATCTTAGAAGGGAAAAGATGCAAAATATTTTCTCAAAAAAATAATATTTTTTAGTCTATATAAAGTTAAGCTATTTATTAAGAAGAGAACTTCTTTTTCAATTAATTTTTCTTATTCAATATTTTCAAATAAATTATGAATGAATTATTATAGATAAAATTTTCTGCATATAAAAATCCATCCAAAGTTCTCTCTTTAAATCCAATCAGAGACTCCATTCAGAAAAGCCATAAGAAATTTATGAACCCACCATTCTCTATCAGTGTTATATTGTTTGTCACACAAGATATTTAGGTCGTTAAATTTTTAAAGAATCACGTCAGTCTACCATTCTCTATTAGTGTTTATAACAACTCGGGTTGGGTCCTGCCATGGTCCCGAGCTCTAGTCGCTTGGTTTGAGACACGCAAGTCTCGAGCAGGCTGGGTGTTTTCAAACAAAGAGCCTGCTAATTAAACTACAAAATCGTCTACTTGCCGAACCGCATCATCTATTCCTTGATCAATGCAACCTCTGTTTGCAGTTTGTAAATTTCTCTAGGTTTCTCTTTAGATTGGAAGTAGTCTAGAGTTTCTTCCCACTCGAGAAAAAAACACTAGTCAGTATTGCTTATCAAGAAGATGAAGTTGAGAGATTTGCAGGAATTATTGGCCGTTGGATTGATAAATTTTATACGTATGGGTGATGCCTTTATCAGAATCTCAGAAACCTAAATCCATATGGGACATTATTGCACAAATATTTCAATTCAAGTTGGATCTGAGGAAAACAAAGTATATGTCTTTCGGTGAAAGTATAACATTGATTGAATCAACTCTCTTGAACATCCCAATTAGGCCGGTTAAACTGCTTTTGACCCCATGTCTGGTTAACCATTCTGGTTTAATTTTGCGAACGCCGGTCACAATTGCTTTAAGATACGGAACGATCTCTTCCTCTCTTCGTATCATGATTTACTCTTTGCATCGCATGGGCTTCAGAAAAGTATTAACATTCAATGGAGCGGTTTATATAAGGCGTCTGAAGGAAAGTAAGACGCACCTCTAAATTTTATTTGAACATGCAATTTTGGTGTTGGGAACTTTTGTGATAACGTGAAAATCTGTCTCCTCTTTAATTGAATTTTTTTTTTTTTTTAAAAAAAGGTACAAACCGAGTAGATTTATAAACACCTTAAAGTCTTAAAAATAGATGGATCTAGAGAATGTATATTTTTTGGTCAAGAAAAGTTTATATAGAGCAGAGGCTCTAAACAATCAAATTAGAGCCTACCTCAAAAAATTCACTAGAAGAGGTTGTTTTGATGCTCAAGTATCCTCAAATTAATCATCTCGACATCAAGATGCATGGACATGATAAAAAAAAATTGCATTTCAAGTTTTGAAAACAGTATATTTTGTAATGCATTTTTGGACCGTCAATTCTCTTTCAAGTTTTCATAGATCTATTGATCTACACTATTTTTTAAGCTTTAAACTTTATAAATAATAATGGAAATATATTTCAAGGCTGTTGCAATGATTTTCAATATTAAAACCACATTTCTCGTCACTATTTGAAGATAGGCTTTAATTTGATTGTTTAAAGCCTAGGCTCTATACAAACTGCACCCTTTTTGGTCACATCCATATTTTCTCAAAATCAAGATTATCAATTAGAGGGTTTTCTAGTGTTGAAACAACTTATAT
Source organism: Amborella trichopoda (assembly GCF_000471905.2). Next base: position 757,990 of record NW_006498792.1, on the reverse strand, counting down.
AATTTTTTTTTTTTTAATAGTCTGATTTCCTGTATAAACCACGATTCAACAACTTATTTACTCATATGTCCATTTATGCCCATCTAATCTAGAAACTAATATTGTTTTCTTGAACATTGCTCTCATCTGTGTGAAAATAAGGTGGGGTAACCATGAGAGAAATTGATACAATTGGACGTGTTAGGGAAAAAAAAGAGGATAGCATCGTTTAAACTTTAAAGGAAGACTCGCCATATCATAAAAGCCTGTAATGATGAGAAAAAAAAATTGACGTAAAGTATATTACAGCAATACACACTGCAGTGTAATTGATCAACCCCAAACCGCTTAGAGATGGAATGAAGGTGTCATATCAGCAACTCTATAAGAAGAAACCAGATATCACACATCTTCATGTTTTCGGGTATATAGCTTATACGAAGAGCTGTGATGAGGATCGCAAAATACTTGATGACAAAGCTATAAAGTGTATCTTCCTTGAATATTCATCATAATGAAAAGCCTATCAGTGTATAGATCCAGTAGCCCGTCGCACTTATGTAAGCGGAGACGTGAAGTTCGATAAGCATGCACATGGACATCAAGTTGTATAATGAGTTGGAGATGAATCTTCAACACCCAATGGAGATCCAAAGTCCTTGTTGAAGCCGCCTATGCTCACACCTTCAAAAGAGAAGGAAATTACTCACTCAAGAACATGTCGAGCGATATCTAGAAGGGCACAAGCATCCAGTTAAAAGGCTTGACAAATATTATGTGTATAATATACACTATACATATCTGATGCACGTCATAGATGAAGATGAACCGAAAATATTTGAAGAAGCGGCAGGCAATGCAAAGTGACAAGAATCTATGGAAGAAGGGATCAGTGCACTTTTCAATAATCAAACATGGGATTTGGTCCTTCTTATAGAAGGTAAGACAACAATCGGTTGTAAGTGGATTTACAAAATAAAACATAAATTTAGTAGTGAAATTGAGTGTTAAAAGGCATGGTTTCTCAAACTTATGGGACAGATATGATAACACATTTAGCATAGCTTCAAATATCTCAATTACTGGTGTAAGTGTTGATCGAGAAAGTTGATCTAGTGTACACTCAAGCAAAGAACAAGTACCTAATGTCTTCATCAAAACATTAAAGCAAGAAGAGTTACAAGATCATGAAGAGAACACTAAGAATGTCAGACTTAGCAATGGAGTGGGGGTGTCTGAAAATAGCATTGCTAAGTCCCATTACAATTTGGAGTCCTGTTAGATGAATAATTAATATAGGATAAAGATTTGGATTGAAATTAGGTTATGTAATTGGAATCTTATTATTATGAGTTATATTAGGATAAGAGATATGGATGACGGTCCATCTAAATATAGTAATACTAGGTTTAGAATTGGGGTAAACATGAGGGACTACCTACTTCTATTAGGAGTAGGGAGAGTCCATGGTAGGGGTGGCAAGGGGTCGGGTCCCAGATCGGATCTACCACTTGGGTCCCGGTCGGGTCCGAGTCCATTGCCACTGGGTCTACCTAAAAGTATATCTATTTTATTAGGATAATGATGAGAGTCTACCTATTTCTATTAGGATTAGGAATAGGGGTAAGATGTTAGTTGACAGAAGGAGGGGTTGAGAAAAAGATATTGGGTTGAGGTGAGAAATAGAGGCAGAGTTGTAACGTAAGATGTAGGTTTTAGTTAGAGAGAGAAAATTATAGAGGTGTGAGGAAGAGAGAGAAAGGGAGGCGACCGAGCAGTGAGAAAATTATAGGTAGATAAAACTGTAGAGAGAGAAAGAAAGAGAGTAGCTGTCAAAGTGTTTTTTGAAATGAAACTTCTCTTCCTGCTCTAATTTTGTTTGTGTGCGTATAGATCATGCCCGTTATCACTCAAAGGTTTTAGTACATACTTTTAACAACATCCACATTATGAAAAATCACATGGAAATTTATACAATAAGTTCACTTATTTTTTTATAAAACAATGTCACAATCATTATTAACTGTTAGATGTGAAATTGAGTAGTTAAAGATGTATCATTAATTGGACATAAAATCCAAAATAAATTTTTTCAAATGTGACAGCAATTACCTGTTGGCTAACAATAATTGTAACCTCTTTGTATAAAAAAAACCCTAAAACGAATACATTTTGAGACTAAATAATAAACTGCATCCACCCTAAAAACAAATAACAACTTGAGATTTGAGTATTTACCCTTATTTCTGCATCCACCCTAAAACAAATAACAACTTGAGATTGAATATTTACCCTTATTTTGGACAGTCAAGTTCTAAATGCTTAGCAATTTAAAAATTTATAATTTTTTAATAAAAATAATCACTTGGTAATTCTAGAATAAATTCCAAAAAAAATTAGATAAAAAATTCTCCCACCTAGCTCTTTTGCTTGACCGATGGAGTAAATGTATAATTTGGTCCTGCAAGAGTACACTATACCATTGCAAACACATTACACTTTCCCTAAAGATGAAGAGATTTTTGTGCCCCCTCTCTATATCTCTCTCTCTCTCTACCCTTTGGTGAGAGGGATCCATCAGATTAGGTCACTTCCCAAAACCTGACCATGGACTTTTATGAAAATGCAAAGCCTAACTAAACACATGACTTGTCCCTTTGTCTTCGAATATTTCCTTAGCATAATACACCTCTCATCATTCTCAAGTCATTTATCCTAATTCCCTCTTCCTTCTCTTTGGATAAAACCTCACAAAAGTCTTAAAATGATTGTATAACAACGGACATGTGAGACCACAAATTCATTCAACTTTATTTTGTCCTCTAATTTTCATCTTTTCCAAAGCACTTAATAATGGTGAGGTTCACTTTGCTTTATTATTGACATGATTATTACTACACACCTACACTGTTGATAATGCTGCTACTATTGTTCTAACTACTATTCTTCTTCTTCCACTACTACTTGTAACGTTTTTGGATTCTTTTGATTTATAATGTTGAAACTCTATTCAAAGTTATTTGGTGATTAATTTATCAAAGGAAAAGTATTCCATAAGGCCCGCGGCTTAGGGCTGAGAATTTACTCGATCGGATCCAAAACCCAATTTTTGGATCCTATTCGAATCCCGGTATGGATCCAAGATTTGGATTTGCAATTTATATCCGAATCCAAAATTTAAATCCAAATCGTAATTTGGATCTGATCCGGGTACAAGTGGATCCGATTGGATCCAACCTGATTTTTAAAAATAATATATATTATTATATATATGTAGTTATATATTTATTATATATAATATATAATTTTTAAAACTTAGAATACCTAATCCATATCCCATATATAATTTTCGGATCCAGATTATATCTGGATCCAATGATTCAAAAAGCGGACTGCCCAGCGCCTAGGCGGTCCGAAAGGCCTGGGCGCATCACCCAGGCCTAGGCGGCTAATCTGGGCAGTCGATCCCTGGGCAGCCACCTAGGCGGTATGGAACCCGCGTAGGCGCGCGCCTAGCGCCTAGCTCTGAGTGGCCACTCAGGGGCGAAAATTGATTTTGGTAAGGGTGATTTTGGTCTTTTTTGTTTTTAAGTGCCAAAAATTAAGGTTTTAGGTTCATTTGAACCCTAAAACTTGTTGGAGCCAATTTTAAAGAGAAAGAGCCCAAAAAATCTAGTTTTTTTGTGAATTTTTTAGGATCGAAGGGTTTGTCAAAGTTAACAAAAATTGATTAAAACATCACTCATTGATATTATTCTAATATATAGTATAATTTGAATTATGTACTGCAATACATATAACTGATACTGACATAACTGCACTACAGAATCCTTATTTGGATTCAATTGGGCCGCCCAGGTTCTCGGCACTCGCCTAGGCGCTAGGCGGCCTGGACCACGCTTTTTGAAACAATGTTTGGATCCCATGTATAGTTTTTGGATCCAAATCCTGATCCAAACATTTTGGATCTGATCAAATCCAAATCCGGATCCCATGTAAATTTTTTAGATTTGGATCCGATTCAAAAAATTCTCGACCCTACCATGATTGTATTTGGCCATTATGAAAAACCTCGCCAAAATGATCAATCCTTCCACTGAAAACTTTATAAATATTTCGTCTCTGCCTTGACAAACATGTATTTGAAAAAATAATTATAATTGGTTCTAGCCCGATAACTATCCCATCAACACATTTTTTGGACCATCCCATCACAAGTTTTTGTAGATTTGCTTGATTTGCGCTAGTTATGAAGCTGGTAGAAGTGGATTTTCAGTCCATTGTGCCGGTTTTTGGCACCAGATCCGATTTGCCGTGTGGAGCTTTGAGGTGCAGCTGCATAAAGTCCAAAACCTCACTTTTTATTGTGTTTACTCAATATCAAAACTAGAAAATGTAAAGAAATTCGACTTGTGCCCTTTAATTTATCTCAAAAGTACACTAGAATCAATAAAATTTTCTTTTTAACAACTTAGTGTGAGGTCTAGAGTTCTTTGGAACCATTCGGAGGATCACATGGTACTGTATCAAGGCATTTACTTATCAATGTGCATGTCATAGGTTGACCAATGGGATTCCTGGGATGTCGTCCTCTCCGATTTCGACATCTGTAATCCCCTGTTTTTACTTTGGATCCCAATAAGTTCTAGACATGCTATAAAAGTTGGCCCACCAATTAGTACTCTATACCATATCATAAAGCACAATAGTTTCTGATAATCTTCCAAAGCTAATGAGCCTTTGCCTATAAACAACACCTCAACCCCCCCTCTACAAAGGGGAGAAGTCCATACATATATGAGTCTATACTACATTATTAAGCCAATTAGTTTTTTTAATGTAGGGTTCGGATTCGCTTAGTGAAATATGGGCCGGTCCCGCTTCCTTAGTGGTCACAGCGCGTGCACGTCACCGGTCACAATCAATTTGGAGGAGACATAGGAGGGGGGTGAGAGAGAGGAGGGGGGGTGTGAGAAACACGCAAAGGTACTTGTTTTCTAGGGCCCGGGCTCGCTTTGGTGGGTCCCAACTAGGGTCAGGCCCTCTCCTCCCTGGTGGGTGACATGTAGGGGCCACTCTCCACTAAGTGAGCCATGAGGCAGAAAGGGACCTCCACCTTAAGGTAATTTGCAGAATCAAGCAATGGATCTAGGTCATGACAAGAGCACTGGCCTTGTAGGGGGCCAAAGCCCTAATTTTTTATGCCTGAGCTTTGAAAAAAGCCTTTGGTTAAAGGCAAAAGAAAAGGAGAGACAGCCACCCCATTATAACATCAGGGAGACAAGGAGACCGCTTTTTCCTCTTATCATTCTCTCCAACCTTAGTTTGTAGCCATTGACCCTGGAAGAGCCCATCATAAGCCATTAATTGTAGAATGGTGAAGCCAAAGCAAAAGAGAAATTCTTGGGGGGTGCTTTCATTGTTAAAGCTTTGTCAACCTAACAAATTTCTAAAGTCAAGACTCATTTTTCTACTCTTCTTTCTCTACATATTCTTGTCAAATAATTATAAATCATATAATTATATGTCAAATTTCTCTCGTATTTTCAGTCACGTGGTGTATTTTCAAAAGCCTTTGCCTAGGAGGAGGATAATTTATTGTACCACATACAGGAAAAGAGATCAAATGACCAAAATCCCCTCACCCCACTTTCATAACTTTTTATGTTGACCCTCGTCTTCAAAATTTAATAGCAATCCCATCTTGAAAAAGCTCCCCCATCATTTACAATAACCATTGTTAACAATTATTGAAAAAATGGGGACATATTATACCCCTTAGCCACCACTTTTTTTTTTTTTTTTTAAAGATAAAACAGTGGGTCCCTCCTATCCATTTTTTTTATTAATAATAAAAAAAATACAACTCATAATTTTACAACCCTACAGTGAGGCAATTGTGCAATATCATAAAAATAGACCATTTTTTTAGATGAGCAACACTTGTTACCTTATAAATCACATGCTCAATCCGCAAAACAAAAAAAAAAAAAAAAAAGGGGATGAAGAACCGGGCCAACCAAAACCACTTGATTTGGTGAATTGGTGAAGGTGGTCACTAGGTCTTAATTAACATCTAAAAGGTTAGGAACTTTCTTCCAAATTAGGGCAACATAGGTAGCTTGGTAAATTTCTCTTCATGATTGATGATAACTCCCTCGCTTTTTACCTGAGTTACTCCATTAGTAACTTAACAATTATGATGTGCTCATCTGCCTCTTGTATTTGGGTTCCATTTGTCAATTTGAGCCATGTGTTTGGAAGTTTAGTTATGGTAACGTTTATTAGGATAGGGCACAACTAGTTATCTATTTTAGCAACATACCTGGATAAAGGAAGTTCCTTTTAGGGTTTGGAAAGTTGTCTCTCTAGAAAATAGAAGAGAGAATCCATGCAAGGATTTTTGCTTTAGACAAAGAAGTTACAAGTGGGGAAATAATGCACATATTTGAGGATACAATAAATGTTGTGGACTTTCAAGGCAAAGAGGGATAAGTTGTATAATGAGATCTTTGAATTTCATTCACAAAGGTGACAAAATACTTAGGTGTTCGTTAGATGTGAAATTTGACAATTGAGTTTCTGTCATTTGTTTATACAATATTGTAGTAAATTTTTTTTAAACTTTGAGCGTAGTCAATGATACACCCAAGCCACGTGATCAACTTTTGGTGAATGACCTCATTAAATAAGTGCAATTGAGAGGGGAAAACGTATTGCAGATTACTGATGTTTTGGGTTAAGGATTAGATGGATGGAAGCATGGAGTAACACAAAAAATTTAAATATTTGGGGAGTGATAGTAGTTGGAGGTTGATTGGACAATGGTGAACAGTTAGTTGACAACAATGCCACTGATAATACAAGTTAAAAAAATCTAAAAGGTAATATAGCGTGTTTTTTTTTTGGTATGTCGAGGTTTTGGAGTTGAGAGGAGATCTCATAGGAAAACTATGATTTTATTTCATATTTTTAATCACGGTTTTAAAACCAAATCGATGCATGAGTCTTTCGAGCACTATTCCGAATTCATCATTCCAAATCGGTTTATGAATACAACTATTTTTTTTTAAAAAAAAAGACAACGTTAAGAACCAATGGGAATCAGGTGTTACTAAGCACCCCTAATCCCTTACTTGCGTCTACCCCCACCTCTCAAAAAAACACAAGCCAGTTATTGTTTGAACTTGGGGATTATAGTTAGACTCTCTTACTAAAATTTGGTTTTAGTAAGAAGGACACCTTTCTATGGGACCCTATATACATAAGCTTTTATGTATACAAAGATCAACAATTGTTCAATCTGATCAGATAATTGATAATGAGCCGATGACAATGTTAATAACGGGTGATATTTATATTTCTCAACATTCATTCTGTGACACTTTGTCGGTTAACTAGTAGCCATCCCCGAAGATACGTAAACAATACATGGTCAATTGGATAATCCCTGGGGCCTCAAAGTTTTAGACATTCAATCCATCATTGTTTTGGGTTTGGTGTTTATGGCTATGGTTTTATGAGATTGAAAATACAGGCCCAAGTGGTTATGTGATGCGGTGATGCTTTAACTTCTTTGGTTGCAACCGATCACTACAACACACAAAAAGAAAGAGAAAGAGAAAGAGAGAGAGAAAAACAAATAAGTTCATAAAATTTCAATAATTGTGAAAAATTGTTCATTTAATGTCAATTGTGTGCCCATACACATCAATGCATTATTTCTATAAAAGATCAAAGCCTAGTGCAAGAATCCCTATCACATTTAATATCAAAAAAGAAAAAAAACAATCCCTATCATACTTGCAAAAATTTATTGCCCCAGCATATGATTAATGGGATATAAAGAGGATTATTCGAATATTTTTGGCAAAATATTCAATAAAGACTTGGAGCTCATATTCATTTAATTTGCTTCCAATTTGGGCATGTTGATGTAAGTTCCAACCGTTTATTAGAAAATATTGTGATTGAAATAAATTTCAATATATTTATTTATTTATTAGTCTCACACAAAGCAAAAGGAATGAGTGGATTGAATAGACGCTCGATCTGTCACTAACGACCCTATCTCCTCCGTCCAAATCAACAGCGAAAGATAAGACAGTGGGTCCCACCAGTCATTTTTTTATGCAATCTTTCTCTATCTAGCTCTTATTTGAATGCGCTCTCTCTAATTTCTCTCTCTAAAAATTTACATGCACGCTAATCAATATAAATGCGGTCGTATGGTCATTTTTTATGCTCTTTCTCTCTCTAGCTCTTGTTTGAATACTCTCTCTACTTTCTCTCTCTAACATTTTACATGCACGGTACTCGAGAGAAATTGGGCGTATGGAAATGGATGCTTGCCATTCTAAAAATTAAAAATTTAAAACACATACAAGTCTGCATCTCTCAGTCTCTTTCTTGTATGAGCATGCATTTCTCTCTCTATCTCTCATGCAAAAATACGTCTTTTTTACTCTCTCATATATAAACATGCATCTCTCTTCTTTTTTTTAGCATTAAAACATGCATGTCTCTCTCTCTCTATCTTTTCTTTTTTAGCATTAAAACATTGCACGTTTCTCTCTCTCTAGTATAAATTTGACTCTCTCTCTAAATCTCTCTCTCTCTCTCTCCTTGCAATCATATAACATGTACGTCTCTCTCTCTCCTGCTATGCGTTGCATCTCTCTCTCTCCCCCTCTCTTTCTCTCTCTCTCTCTCTAAACAACATACCCATATTTTTGCACCTCTATGATACAGCCTCTCGTATCCACATATATCAAATGGCCGTTTGGATGTGCAGGTAGCATTGTCTTTTGAAAAACTTATCAAAATGCACTTAAGAGAAACAATTTAACAGTTTGCAAATCCATTTAAGTTTAATTTCAGAAAACCCAGCAAAATACATGCTTATTATATATAAGGTGGAATAATAAAATGTTAAATTGTTGATTAATTATGTGTATCTTGTATTTGCCTCGAAAATAAAAATAACCACAGTTTTAGCTGGTACATAAAAGCAGATTTATCATTTTTGTTACTATTTGCACAACTCCATTTTTGGCCCTCAGATACACAATAGAACTTATTTTTATTTAAGATATATAGAATTATCACTCAAATATACACATGTACTCGGGAAAGGGGCTTGGGTCGTGGTCGTAGCACCTGCACACCTTAATTTGTAGTTTTTCATGCCCATTGACACTACCCACTAATACTTTAAAAAAATTAACTCTTAAACTATTTGAAAAATGATGTAGTTTGTATGAGGCCGAGGCCCTAAACAATCAAAACAAGGTGCGCCTTCAAATAGTACCAAAATATATTGATTTGGTATCAAAAATTCTTATGATGGCCTAAAATTTATTTTCACGTCTAATTATAAAATTTAAATATTAAAAAATAGTGTAGATCGAAGAGATCTATGAGCACTTGAAAATCTTCAAAATTGACGATTTACAAAATATAATACAAGATGCACTATTTTCAATACTTGAAGTCTATTTTTTCTCACGTTCATACATCTTGAGGTCAAGATGATCGAATTCAGGGTTTACATCATCCAAACAATCTCTTCTAGTGAATTTTTTAGTTGCGCTTTAATTTAATTGTTTAAAGCCTCGCCCTTGTAAATTTATATTTAAAAAAAAAAAATAGGTTCACCCTTGTATAAATCTTTTCTTTTGAAAAAATGGGTGGGGCCTATCTTCCCCAATAATTTACCAAAAATAAACTAAAAATACATGCACACAAACATGCTCTGAACTTGTCTCAATTTTTTCTCTCTCATGCACTCCCACATGCACGCCACTTCCTCTCTCTACCCTGCACGCGCACAATAGAATATACCTCCCCTCCCATCTCTCCTCTCTCTCTCTCTCTCTCTCTCTCTCTCTCCAAGTTTCCTTATTTATTTGTTCCTTTTGGATTTGAGTAAGTTGTTTCTTACACCAAATAAGAACTTTCTTTACCATCATTGAAAGATCTCGTCTTCGTACCTGGTCCATTAAAAATTTAAAACAGTATAAAATATCAAAATATGAAATACTTTAAATGTCTTACAATTTCCCAACAAAAAATAATAATCACATTTTTCTCTCTCTAGAAATTAATTCCCACCAAAAAATAATCTCATTTTTCTCTTGTTAGAAAATAACGAATAATTTTGCAATTTTCCTACAAAAAATCCCATTTTTTTCTCTCCACAAAACAAAGAATAATTTTGCAATTTCCGCACAAAAAAATCCTATTTCCCTCTCTCTAGAAAATAAAGAATATAAACATATTTTGTTTTCAAAGAGATGACCGATTTCTTTGACTAAAAAACAGGGGCCGAGTCAGAAGCGCAGTCCTGGTCGGTGCGCATGGGCCTCGGCCTTAGCAAGTTTAAAGCAAAAAGCCATTTATTGAATAATAAATAGGAAATTAATTTTGGGAATAAACAAAAATAATTGAATTTTCCGGGGAGCTTCAAAAAAGGGACAGGCTTAACGGACAGGCGTATGCTCACAGTGTGGGCCCCTTAGCTTTATAAAAGTTCCTTGTAATGCCCTTGGGAATGATGATAATATTATCGTTCATCTTTTTAGCTAAATGACCATTTGGTCCTCAACCTTCCACGATAGAGGAAAAATTCCAATAATACCATCTTAAAAACTAGGGTCTGAGCCATAGTTTTTAAAAACAACAAGAGTAGTGCGGGTAAAGGCTGCAACTAGGGTAGCCTTGTCTAGTATTTTTCTTTTTTTTAATCTATGTGGCATGGTGGATCAGAACCGGGCCCCTTTACACCAATCTTTTCTTGTGGGGACTAGGCCTAAAGGGGTCAGAACCGGGCCCCTGTAAGGACCTAGGGTTTCTCAGCCCTCAGCTTGTTGTCAATCCTATCCATTTATCAGCTTTTTAACATTTTTGCTCATTTTCAACAATTCCACTCACAAGCATTTTGATAAGATTTTTAAAGTGAATAAAATAAAATTTTTAAAAATAATTATTATTATCCTAGTTGCATTTTGATAGTATTTTAGTTTATAAATTAGGAAAATAAGTGTAAAAGAAAAAATGTTGATGTATCTCTCGCCTCTCTCTTCTAAACTACTTGTGTGTGTTTCTCTCTCAGTTGCATGTGCGTTGGGTCAGTGAAACCCACCTCTCTCTCTCAAGCACAGATAAATGGTGGGAATGGGGTGGATGTCGTGGTGGTAATACTACGTTAGCTTCAGTTGTTTGACCAACAAGTCAGCCAAAGAAAAAGAAACTGAAAATGGAGCCACCAGATCCATAATCTGCAGCCAGCTAGACCTTAGTTCCCATTGAATACGCTACTCATTATTGCACAAATTAATTGCGGTCATAGAATCTCATTCAATAATACAACTGCTCCCGATGTTTTTAGAGATAAATTTTTTTAACCCTTGCAGCAAAGCCAGTGACTCTGACTGGTTAACCGTGGCTATACCAATAGGACCAGCATATGAGAAGATGACATATCCAAAACAGTATCGCACTACACTTCCAAGTCCTGCTAAACCTGGATTGCTCAGAAAGCTCCCATCAAAATTTAACTTAAATCTCTCTGGTGCCAATAACTCCATTCCTATTAACGCATTCAAAAACCATTAACTATTTCTGAAAATAGGTAGCGGCTATATTCCCTACCGATCTACTAAAAAAAAAAGAAAAATTATTGAAACCCCCTTGACTACTTTCTAAACATCCATCCCACAACTATTTTAAACACTAAAAAAACCTCAATAATTTTTTTTCACGCTTCCCTTAGTCAAAAAATGCAATAAACTTACGATAAAAATACCCCTCTATGCTTGATACCCACATTTTCGTAGTGCCAATCCAACACATAAACCTGTTAGGACCGGCTTCAAAAGTCTCTTTGGCCCTAAACAATGTCGGACATGCGTCTGGTATATTTTTTTTGTGCCAGACCAAACTCATTTTTCTGTGTGAAAATAATAATAATATTAATATCAGGTAACACAAACATAAGTCAAGTGGAGGTATTCTAATATAAAAAAACACCTTTCTAACTTGGTGGTAATAGCAAAATAAACAATATCATAGTTGTTTGGGGAGGACGTCTAGAAATTAAAGTTGGGGGTTTTAATAAATTTTATCGACAAGAAAAAAAATAGATAAATGTAGACTCCCTCCCTCTTACTTACCATCATATTTTCTCTCTCTACCGATCACGTTTTCTCTCTCTAATGAGTTTGATATTGTCAGAAATGGTGAGGTTATGAGCAAGTTCAATCCCTGCGGCAACAATGAAGCCACTCGTGAGCGGTCAAAATTTCATCAGCACCTGTTCCTCCCTCCCCGCTGTTATCGTCAGATTTCGTAAGTAAGAGTTTCTGCAAATGGTTTCTCTCTCCTCCACAGTCCAAAAAAACTCTCTCCTCAATACCTCAGCACTCCCACATCTCTCTCTCTTCTCTTCGAGGTGTACACTTTCTCTCTCTAGATTCTAGATATATGCACCACGAGGCTCATGACTCCTATCTACCTATAATCTACATATCATGCCCTTACCCCCCCTATGAAGCCCATTTCTCTCTCATCTTTCTCTCTCTCTCTCTCCCCTCTTTCTGGTCTTCAAAGCAAGACGAAGAGTGAGGTTAACAGTAGGAGATTTAAGGGGTAGAGAGGGGTGCGAGCAGAAGAGTTTCAAGAGAGAGATGACCTATGGTTACAAAGAGAATCGGTGAGTTAGAGCATTGACGACACGGGCAAGTTCCGAGGGTGGCCCGAGTTGGATGTCTCACTTGGGAAATATTAAAAAAAATTAAAAAATTAAAAATAGAAAACCAATTCATGATATGATTTTTTATGCTTTTCGGTGGTCTTGGTAATAATAATATCTTACATACTCATGTAAGACCTCAAATGATCATTATTAAATTTGGCATGTATCTTTAGAAAAGTCAAATCTCACACTTATGTGATAACTTTTCTAGATATTCATGCTAAATTTAATGGCGATCATTTGGAGTCCTACACAGATGAGTGTGAGAGGGTCTCATAAAATCATTACTCTCTTGACAAATATTAGAAAGTAATTTGATTATAAATTCTTATTTTTCCCTATTTTCTATCGTTTTTAGATTATTTTTAAAATATCCTTGATCACAAATTGATTTTTCAAAATTTATTTTTGTACTATTTTTTAATATCATTTAGATGTGTTTTGCTTCATCCCACCTTAAGCATATATTTTTATTCTTTGGTTTTTTATATTTTAAAAATTAATATTTTTTTGTTGTTTACTTAGATCCAATCAAAGTACTATGCTCGAGTAATGCTTTCAAACCTTGGATTAGAGTAAAAGAGAAATATGGGTTAGAGCCGAGGGTGACAAATGGGTAGTTACTGAGCTTAAACAAAGTGAGCCACTAGGCACTTAAAGGCAAAAAGTCATATCTATCTTTTGGGATTTATGTAATGACATAATTTACCATTGGTACAAAGCGTTCACAGTTATTTATAATCATCCGATGTGAAATCTAACAATATGGGTGTATTATAAAGTTCGCTACAAACTCTTTTAAACTTTGAGCTTGGTAAACGAAATAAATACAGCCACCCAATTTTACATACAATTGTCAAGATTTTAATTGTGACCACTTTATAACAAAAATAAACTCTTATTATATATTATATATATATATTTTTGAAAAATTTATCAAAATATCTATAAAAAAATAGTTTATTATTTTAAGGCTAACCGGAGATAATTTTCCAAGGGATAGGTTTCCCATAGAATTGACTTCTTTTGGCACGTTATCGAGGTTAAGGGTCGTACCGAATGGATAACACCTAGTAAAATACTATTCAAAGTCATCATAATGTGCATTATGTTAGACATCTAAAAACTAAATAAAAAAATACAGGTTTATTAAAGGGTGGGGTTTGTATAAGGTTGCATCCTTGCATTGTTGAAGTAATGTGTACTAATAAAATTAATTTAAAGATATTGTTTTGGGGTTGAAAATTTGATAATGGCGTTAAAATCTCTCTTTATCCTCCCTTATAAATATTTAAATTTAAAAAATTGTACAGATCAAATCAAGAAATACTTTAAACTCTTTAATAGAGACGGTCCAAATATTTTATTATAATATGAACTAGTTTTTGGACTTAAATTTCCTTTCTTTTTTTTTGTCTATGTCCATTATTCTCAAGGTTGAGGTGAACAATTGAAGGGTTCTCCAATGCTGAAACACTCTCCACTATAGGATTTTTGAGGTGCACCTTACTTCAACAGTATAAAGTTGTGTAACCTTATATAAACTTTTTCCATTACTAAAATGCTCATGGAGTATTTGAATAAAATTTCCCTTGTTTTTTTTAGAAAAAAGTATAATTTACAGTGCCCCAACCTAACCGGACCCATTAAATAGGAGGTTTGGGAAACCTGCCCAAGAGTAGGGGTGGGAAATGGAACGGGTCAACCCATAGACCCGACTTATAAGTTATAGGTTTGGATCCATCTCCAATCCTATCAAGTCAGGTTCGGTCAAGCTGTCCGACCTCACCAAATATATATTAGTCTAGAATATAAGGAACCCGGTTTCTATGTGGGCTGACCCAAACCCGACCTATGCACCTGCCCAAGAGTATGCTCAAGCCAAGGCTAGGTCCCCTCCCTGGTTAGGGCTAGGCCAGAAGCCCGGCCCAATTCTCGAGACGGGTGTTTGAGAGATAAGGTAGGGTTAGAGTGGCAGACATAATGGGTGCGGATCGTATAGAGCCGAGGCTCTAAACAATCAAATTAGAGCCTACCTTCAAATAGTACCAAAAAATATGTTTTCAATATTGTAAATTTTGTTGATAGCTTTAAAATATATTTTTATCTTTATTCATAAAATTTAAAACCTAAAAAATGATATAGATCAAGTAGATCTATAAAAACTGAAATATCTTAAACATCAATAGTAAAAAAATGCATTATAAGATGCGCTATTTTCAAAACTTGAAATCTATTTGCATCTTTATGTAGAATTTATCAATTTGAAGATATATGGGCATCAAAACGATTTTTTTTAATAAAATATTTGAGATGGGCTCTGATTTGATTGTTTAGGGCCTCGGCTATATATAAAACTTTTCCTAAACATAATTTATGGCCTGCAGCCTCGAGTTTAGAGAGAGAGTTTTGGCTTTGGGCAATTAATTGATGTAATTAATAGTGGGGAATGTAAGCTGACTACTTTTTGGGTAGCCTGGGTGGCCTCTGCGAAAGTAGGAACAGACCCATAGCCAATCAACTGTCAATATCTCATGCAGGGAAAAACCCCATAAAATCAACGGATCAGATTGCATTGAGACCAAATTCCGTGCAACCACAAATCTGCCTTCGAAACCGGTGAAAGTGGTTATAAGATACGCCAGCAGCAATCAATTGGTGGTCCTTCACGTCCTTAACAATTACTCTAAAGACAAAAAAGGCCTTTATCTTATGTTTTTTGTTTTGTTTTCATATGCAATTTTAACCAGGATATCCATCTCTTTACAAATGAACAAAACACCCATCAATTTTAACAAATGTCAAAAGCATCCTTCTTGACGGCTAATGACTATTTTACCCCCATTTGGGCGGGCTTTCTTTAGCATTCCTAATTTCAAATTTATTTCCGGCCTCGACTTCGGCGTCCTGAAGGAGAAACTTATTATTATCTTGTATCCTTGGCAGTGAATCCGCCATCATTATGATCATCCACGTGTTATAAGCATTTATGAATTTCTAAAATTATCGTTACTTGCCACTTCTGCCTCTCTGGCCTCTCATGTCGAGCACATGTTGACACACAACGCTAACCACTATAAACAGGCTGGGTAATATGTAGAGATCGCCCTTTCATGGCAAAGATGCCAAATTGGGATGTTTTGGTAATTTCCCTTAAAATAAGCATGATGTTACTTACACAAGTGTTGAGATTTGGGTTCTTTTTTGCCCTTTTTTCCAGATTCCTCCACATAAGCCATGCATTTGCATCCACTGTACAGCACACATAGTGGCCTAAAGAAACACAACTAGCACACAGAGAAACAAGTTTTTGGTTATTTCTTTGAAAGAAATATTGACACGAGTGAGTGTTTAAATTCTTAAAAATTTACAAAAATACACTTAATTTATTGACTAATTAACAATTTGCTTGTCCTCTATTCTAACTCTTAATCATGTGTATTTTGATAGGAATTTTGAAATTAAATTAAGACAATAAGTAAATTATACATTATAGTAAATTTCTCCTAAAATTCAAAGCCTTTTGCTATTTATCTCATAGAAAGATATTCACTTTAGCCCATGCATTATGCCCCGAAGTTTAAGAGAGCATCATTTTCCCCTTGTAAACGAATGAATAAGAAAGTATAAATGCGATAACATAATATACATGAGGAGATGCAGGGTATTATTTGATTTGAAAGGGTCAGGATAGCCTTGGGCCTAAACAAAAGAGGGCGTGGATCCTCTGACGTGGTGCTGCTTGGGAACAGTGAAAGTGCGGGTAGGGGCAAAACCGTCAATAAAAGAGATACTGGTTGGGTAATTGGGTTGGCGGTGAAAAGAGGTAAAAAGATATGGGGTCATTAGAGAGAGAGAGAGAGAAGAGAGAGAAAGGGGACAGAAAAGAGAGAAATAAAGAAGAGGAGGGGAGGAGAGAGAAAGAGAGGAACAGTATTTTCTTTAAATAGTTGCTTCTGTGGGCAGGTCGCAGTGATAAAGCTTTGTTCCCGTAGCCCGTACTGTGCCTAGGCAACACTGTTTCCTTTGTCGCACTGCCTTTGGCAGTGCAATGTAGAAAAAAAGCCCCCTTCTAAGAATTAGAGAGAGAAAGTCATAAATGAGAGAGAGAGAGAGAGGTGTCATGGAGATTTTAGGGGAGCGAGAAAGTTACCATTTGTAGCTCTTTTAGAGAGAGACCGTATTTTACAGAGATTAGTGGATGAGAGATGTGGAATATAACTTGGGAAGGGTCTTCTAGAGAGAGAATAAGAGAAAAATAGTTCAATTTAAACAACTGTTTTGAGAACCATAGGACAATTACAAATGAACCTACTGGATATTTGGAAACTGAAGAGAGGGAATCAAGAGAAGAAAAAAAAATAGATTGATAGACATTCAGCCCTAAGCCCTATAAAAATAAATAAAGCATCACCTTGCAACTCATCGAACATTGTAATTCAGGCATTGAAAAACCTTTACATTGATCATAGCGGCTTAAACATGATGGTTGTGAAAAAAAAAAAGATTTTGAGCTTTATAAATAGCGTGTATTGTAACAAATTATGTAAACCATCTATTTTGCCCTAAAAATGATCTACAGGATTTTTATCATTTTTTAAATTTTAAATTTAATTTTCAGATGTTAAAAATCCTAGAGATTTTTAGTGTCTTCGTAACAAATATTATTTTGTTTTCACAAAGTCTGGGCCTTACGAAACATAGAGAGAGAATTAAAAGAGAGAAAGGATGTTTAGAAATAGGGTGCGAGTGTTTAGATGAGAGGGACAGCTGCAGTGGCATTGAGCAATTGCTTTTCACTTTTTCAAAACTTTGCCGGCTAAAGAAGGGGAACGTAACCGAAGAGAGAGAAAGTAGGCTAGAGAGAGAACGGTACAAGGGACAATACATTATGAGGGATAGAGAGAGAAAGTAAAGGACTTTATAATGGGAAACATGTTTGAAAATGGAGAGGCTGATTTTTTAGAAACAGGGGTTTGGAGGATATACTTTAACAGGATATGTTATTTACTGAATTATTACTAACTTTATTATATTTTTTAAAGAAAAAGCTTGTATTAGGATACAACATTAAAATGTAGAACTATGAAAAGGTAGTTTTAATGTTGAAAAACCTTTTGATTGATCATCCCGAGATGTATGATCATGAAAAATAAAAATATTTTAAATCTCATAAATAGTATATTTTACAACATATTATCTACACCGTCCATTTTTAAGATTTTCATATGTTAATAGTTCGACTTGATTTTAATTATTTTTTAAATTTAAAATTTTATAATTAGATATAAAAATAGATTTTTAGATAATCCTAAGAACATTTCACATCAAAGAACATTTCACATCAAAATTATATACCATGATAAAATTTGAAGGCACACCTTATCTCTATAGCTACAGATGCATCCGTATGCCAACTGCACCCAATTTTTTAACCTGAATTGCATTGCATGTTACATTTTATATTTCATGTGCCTTTCACTAAAATATTTTTGAAACTTGGTTTTTTCAAGGTGTAAAAAATGACAATTCGGATTGAAATCGATCGATCCTGTTAGAGAATTTAAAGGGCCAACCTAGTTCCTTAAAATTATCGGGAACTAGTTGGCTCTTTTTGTGCACCAGTGGGTCAATTCTGTTAGAAAACTTTACAAAGTGAGTTTTTTAAATTTATACTCTCATAAAGCTCTTCCTCTTTAATTATTAATCTTGACCTCTTGATTCGTGGATAGGCTGCAGTCTTAGGAATACCTAAAACTGCAGTCCTAACAAATTTCATCTGGAACCTCATTGTTAACTCCTATCTTCTTTCCTCCACTTCTTTCTCCTCTATTATTACTTCTCTCACAAAATCTTCACTTCTTTCTCCTATATTATTACTTCTCTCACAAAATCTTGCATTGCTCTGATTCACACTCTCTGTATTTAAAAATATTCATCCAACTGGAAATCATTCAAGAGGATTAGGACCTATTTGTCAAAGCATAGCTCAATATGACACCAAAAAACTAAATCTCAAACCCTGATCTCGAAAATCATCTAAGTCCAATAGGGGAAACTTAAAAGAAGCCCATGTTTGGTTTTTGAAACACTTAATCTTGTCCTCTAATTTATAGAAAAATTGCAATATCAAGGGACATCAATATTTTCCATACAAAATTAATGAAAAAGTTTATATAAGGTGTCAACCTCACAATGTAGAAGTAAGGCGTGCCTCAACATTCTATCAAAAAATGCTGTTTTGATTTTGGAAAACCCTCTCATGATGTATGGAAGGTTTTCAAATATTAAAAATAATACATTCTATGGATAGTTCATTTATAACATTTTCAAAGATTTACATCGCTTTTTAAGTTGTAAATTTCATAATTAAAGACGAAAATAATATTTAAAGTTATCTTAGACTTTCCAAAACCAAACTACATTTTATGATTAAGTTTGGAGGTGTGGCTTAATTTAATTGTTTACGGTTTGCACCTTGTACAAACTACACCTAAAAAAGAAGAAAAAATGTTTATAAAAGGTTGATAGCTTAAAACTTAGAATTAAAGTGTACCTCTAAAATCATTCGAAAAATATTGTGTTGATGTTTAAAATACCAATTCATCCTCTCAACATCAAGATGTATAGATATGACGACAAAAAAAATTAAAGTCCTAAAAATAGTACATCTTGCAACACATTATCTGGATTATTTATTTTCTAGATTTTCACGTGTTTATATATATGTAGTTGATTTAAAGTACTTTTGGAGTTCACAATTTTACAATTAAAAAAAAACTCACAAATTTATAATTAAAAAAAAAACTTTGTTCTAATAAGTTTTGACACCAAAATTACAAAGTTTTGACGGGCAACTTAATTTGATTGCTTAATATTACAACCTTATACAAACCGAACCCAAATTAAAACATAATAATATTGTAAAACGCAAGCTTTCTATGCTTCCCCTACAACATAAAACTTATATACTTCCTTTTATCCAACCATCTATTCTGAATGGAGGGTTAAGATTGCCCCAATCACAATGGCACGTCTACACTATTTTATTTTTAATTTTTTTTCTATAAACTATTTTGACACAAAAATTTGGACGTCAAATCCTCTATTAAGCTCACACTAACAAAAAATATAAATTTTTATTTTTCAATAAAATAAAATAACAAAATTACTTTTAAAAGTTTTAAGGGGTATTTTAATCATTATATTTTATCAAAAAAATATTTTTAATATTTTTTATAAATGCGTTCCAATGAGAATATGACACGTACCAAATTTCATATTCTTTCAATTTGTATAAAAATTTTAAAATAAAATACTTTAAAACATCATATCGAAGATCAAATTGTAAGCGACTCTGTTGATCAAAATTGTAGGGCTGGATGCTAAGGTAAGCATAAATATTTTACGCTGTAGAGGAAGTACACAAACTTTTATCGATGGTAAAAGGGTCATTGGATAGAACGAGAATTGGCAAATTTGTTAGGGTCAACCACAAAAGCAACAAACAGCAGAGCTAGGACCTTCTGGGAATAATGAATTTTTTTAAGGATATACACTACTGAGCAAAGATTCTCTCTCTTCTCTCTCTAAGTATTCCCACCTCACTCTGCACTGTACTACTCCACACTGTACTTTATACCAGCGAACAATTGTCAAGAAAAGTAGAGTAAACACTCTTCTTTTTCGAGTTGTGTCCTCTTTCTCTCTCTACTTGTATCACTGGCTCCTTTATCTCTCTACATCGAAAAACCGCCTCTCTTTTTTTTACGCATTGTTTTGCTCCCAAATTTGTTTGTTTTAAGAACTATAAAGAACCCAACTTTTTTCGCTGTACTCTCTCTCTCACTAAGATCCAGCCATGGCTTCTATCCGTGTCTTTTTCTAAGCTCCACAAGCCATCCCCTTGCAAAAAGCCCAACTCCTTTTCGACAAATTTCACCCTCTCTCCAAGCTCCCCAAGATCCGTTAATGGCTTCCTGTTCTCTCTCTGTGCTGGCCATTTCACAGTGAAAGGTGTCTTTTACAGTGGGGCTCTCTCAGTTTTATTCCCTGTGATGTGGGTGAAAGTGGGCTCTCTTGGAGAAGAGAGCCTGCCTATAATCTGCAACTCTGAAGGCTTTTCGAGCTTCTGAAAGCGGTTCTCTGGTTCTTTAATGGCGCTTGTCTTGCAAAAGGACTCAAATAAGCACATGGATACAAGCAAATATGTGAGATATACGCCAGAGCAAGTCGAGGCTTTGGAAAGGGTTTACAGTGAATGCCCAAAACCGAGCTCTCTCAGAAGGCAACAACTCATTAGGGAGTGCCCTATACTCTCGAATATTGAGCCTAAACAGATCAAAGTCTGGTTTCAGAATAGAAGGTAAATGGGTTTTTTTCCCTTGCTTTTCTCCTTTTTCTTGAACCATGTCTTTAGCTTTTTCTTCTGCTGTTTCAAGTAGCAAAATGCCATATATATGTTTTTTTTTTTTTCCACTTTTTGCATGCTGAAGTTTTATCTTATCTTTAGATTATTTTGGTTTTGGTCCTTTTCTTGTATAGTTGCTTTTAATGTCTCATGTTTTAATGGCGACTTGGGGTTTTTTAATGGTTTATTTGTGCAGTGAAAATGGGATTATTCATTGTTGTTTTAAAAGTTTTATCCTTTATTGAATTTATTTAGGTATTTGTAGTTTTAAGAGCCATATATGGGTTCATTCACCTTATTCTGTGGCCTTTGATCTATTTTACTGAGATTTATAGGATTTTTTTTTCTGGTTCGTTTGTTGCATTTGCAGAAAGGCTTGCATTTATTTCATTCATTCACACACGCAGGCGTATTTAGGTGTTTTTGTATATTGTTTTGCTGGTTATAAAGGTCTTTTTATTCTTCATTTGATATTATTGCACTCTTTATTATGGCTTAATCTGCAAGGTGTTTTTCCTGCAATATCTGATCTAAATAAAAATGGTTCCTTTTTCATCTTTGCATGATAGATTCTTCTGCTTCCATTTTGTGCTCTAGAAATGGGTAGCGGATATAACATGGAAGGACCTATCAGAAGGCATTTATTTTCTGGCTTTCTATCTGTTTGGTTTATTTTTTGGGGTTTTTTTTCTTTTATTTATTGGTTTATGTGGTTTAAAGTTTTGTGGTTCTGCAAAATAATTTTAGTCCAAAGAGATGTTTCAGATGTGTTTTTTGTGTTGTCTGATAACCATCAAAGGTTTTGATTGCTTTGTGGTAATTATGGAGAATGGGTGCCTAAAAAAGTTGCTCTCTTCTATTGTTTATTCATAAGGCTTTCTTATTGTTTCTTTTACAGTCACTGATCTAATATTTGATCAGATTGTGATTATTGATGTATTTGCTGTTTTCTATATTTGTTTAAGATGCCGAGAGAAACAGCGGAAAGAAGCGTCACGTCTTCAGACGGTGAACAGGAAGCTCACGGCTATGAACAAGTTGTTGATGGAGGAGAATGACCGGCTACAGAAGCAAGTTTCACAGTTAGTGTATGAGAATGGCTACATGAAGCAGCAACTGCAGACTGTAATTACTTTTCTTTCGACTGCTTGTTCTTGCATGTACCATTCTATTTTTGTGTTTTTATGTTCTCTATTTATTGAGAAATTTCATTTCTGTGGATACCATTTAGAGATACTGTTTTGTTATGTATTTTGTTGGGTTTTTCAATCTGGCATTTTGGAATTTTTCCTTAAGGCCTTGACCTTGATAGAGTGGAAAATTTATCGCTTTTCGATGACTAGTTGGAAACAAGGGAAATCTTTTTGCTTGTGCCGTTGTTGGATTTTTTTTTTTTTTTGTCTTTGATTTCTCATCCCGCTAGTTTGATTATGTGATAGCCCTCGTGGCTTTGTGCATCTTCTGATGAAAGGTCCTTAATTAACCAAATCTCATGTCCTCTGAACCTGATGGGTGGTGGTTTCCTATGGGTTCTTAGGACTTTAAGTGAGTTCTAGATGTATGAAAGATTAGCTTGTTTGTATCCTGCTTTTCGTTGTTAGCATCCTTGCTCTCTGGTGTGTATTGAAGGTTAGATCTTTTGCTTAATTTTATGATAAATGAAGCCAAAGAGTGTGCGGCAGCACCCTAGAGAAAGAGAGAGTTTTCTCTTTTAGGTTGGTATTAGTCCAAAGTTTTATGTTCTCTTAAGAGTTTTAGCTACCTGAAGAACTTTTGTAACCATCTGAAATTTTTAACTAACCTGTCTTGAGTTCTTGATCTGTTGTAAGTTATGTCGGGCTGGGAAAGTGTGAACATCATCTATGAGGGACCCCTAAATTTCTGGATATTTCTGCTATTCTCAGTTGTCAATTAAATATTATTTTATATTGTTCACAGGCATCTGTGGCCACCACAGACACTAGCTGTGAGTCAGTGGTCACGAGCGGTCAGCATCAACAACTAAACCCAACTCCTCCCCCGCATCCTCCTAGGGATGCTAATAACCCAGCTGGGTAATTTCCTAATCTCTATTCTTGTATTGGTGGATTATCTATGGATTTCTTTACATTATTTGAATGAATTGAAGCTTTCATGTCTGATGTTACTTCGTGTGGGTCCCTAACACCTGGCTGTAATATTGCCTAGTTACCAAGAGCTTTTTTTTAGTTTTTTTAATTTTCAAATGGAGATGGTTGTAATTGAAGCTGAGATCTAATTGAAACTGGCCGAAATCCAGAAGATATTTAGGTTTCCTAATGATCTTCATGGTATATTTTTGAGCATTAGGCCCACTCAAGTTTCTGAACATTGGTATCTTTTTCCTAATTTTCTAACTTTTTCTTTAAAAGAAGTGATGTCTAAGTTTGCCTCGTTCTAAAAATTATTAAAATATCTGAAACCGAACTTTGTTTCTGATTTCTAACATCCCTCCCTTTTTTGTTCTCTCTTTTACTCTGCTGGCAGACTCCTGTCAATTGCAGAGGAGACCTTGGCAGAGTTCCTTTCTAAGGCTACTGGAACTGCTGTCGACTGGGTCCAGATGCTTGGGATGAAGGTATTATTCCTTAGTTGTCCGGTTGCATTTTAATATCTCCATAAAGTTGGTGCCGTTGTTGCACATAATTCTGTTTTTCATTGGACAAACTCATTATTTTAGGTTAGTTGTCTTGGATCCAATTGCTTATCTGCTCTTGTGGTTGCTTATATCTGCCTTATGTTGCAGCCTGGTCCGGATTCCATTGGAATCGTCGCTGTTTCCCACAATTGTAGTGGAATGGCAGCACGAGTCTGTGGTCTAGTGAGTCTTGAACCTGCGAAGGTATCTTCTCTTATTTTTTGATGTTCTAGTTCTTCTAAATGATTGGTGCTTTGGCTTCACTTTCGTAAAATCAGTGTGGACCTTTCTCTCTATAATTGATAAAATAATGTCTATGGGTATGTGATGCTGTGAATGTAGTGAACCAGTGATATAGTTTTCGTTTCCCATACTTTTTTTATTGGTTTTTTATTTTCCTTGACTCCCAAATGTTTTTGTGTTGCATATAAAGGTTGCAGAGATTCTCAAAGACCGCCCGTCGTGGTTCCGCGATTGTCGTAGCCATGATGTTTTGACTGTGTTCCCAGCTGGAAATGGGGGCACCATTGAGCTGATATACATGCAGGTTTGTTTGGAAGAATGGAATATTGAATTCTTTTGATAGAATGTTTACTAGAAAGTCTTGAGGTAGAAGACATCTAAGCTTCAGTATTTGAAGTAATATCCAACTGCTAAGGGTTGATGGTGGATATGATCTGTGCATGTTTATTTGTTGAAAGAAAATGAAAGAATGAATTAGATTCAGGAAGAACCGATAAATAATAAACTCATTGGAAGTTTATCCATGCAAAATAATGAAATAAAACGGTAAATATTAGCATCTGCACGATATCTAACTGGTAACATTGGCCATTTTTAGACCTATGCTCCAACAACACTGGCAGCAGCTCGCGACTTTTGGACACTCAGATATACCACTGGTCTAGATGATGGAAGTCTTGTGGTAAGTTATCTGAACTAGAAAGGGAAAGCTTTCTATGTTCCCCCTACAACATTGATGTTCTATCCTCCCCCTTATCCAACCCTCCTTTTTTTAATGGAGGGCTAAGATTGCCCCAATCACAATGTCATGTCTGTACACTATTTTATTTTTAATTTTTTTTTCTGTAAACTATTTTGACACCAAATTTTCAAAGTTCGTTCCTCTATTAAACTCTCACTAACAAAAAATATAAAATTTTTTTTTCAATAAAATACAATGACCAAAATACCTCTGAAAGTTTAAAGGGGTATTTTGGTCATAATATTTTATCTAAAAATTATTGTTAATATTTTTTATAGGTGCGCCCCAATGAGAAGATGGCACATACCAAATTTCATATTCAGAAAATTTATATTAAAAAACTAAAAATAAAATACTTTTGAGACGTCGGATCTAAGATCAAATGGTGAGTGGCTCTCTTGATAAAAATGGATGATTGGATGGTAAGGGGAGGATCGAACTTCTATGATGTGGGGGGAACATAGAAAGCTTTCCAAACTAGAAATACACTGCTTCTCTATACTTTTCTTGCGACTCTTGTTATTGGTGTGGTTCTCTTTACCTTTTTTGCGATTTTCTCACTGCTGTCTTTTTTGGGACTCTTACTATTGGAATGTGTTGAATTGTATGTTCAGGTATGTGAGAGGTCTCTTACTTCTTCAACTGGTGGTCCTTCGGGGCCAACCTCATTGAGCTTTGTGAGAGCTGAGATGATGCCGAGCGGCTATCTTATCCGTCCATGTGAGGGTGGAGGGTCGATAATTCACATTGTAGATCATGTGGACTTAGAGGTAATTATGGACTAGTTGGTCGAATTGCATTTCATTGAAAATTGATAATTAAGAGTGGATAGAAAGGGAGGATTATAGATAGGGATATGCATTGATGACATGAAGAGGGATGGGAGTTGCCATACTGATTAACTAAAAGAAATAGTTTTAGGCCATTTTAAAATAATAAATAATGAAATGTAGTAAATGATTTTTCTTTTACATCTTCTAATTGTATAAACATCAAATGATTATTTCGCCTGAAACTTTTGCTATTCAATAATATGGAAGTGAGTTAATTCTTCCTGCAATGATGTTACATCTCTGGATAAATGGGGCAATGCATCTAGGCTCTTTTTGTAATTTGAAATACTTGAATACCTTGAAACAAGTTGTTTGGCGTTCTTGATGATTATTATTGTTATTTTTGTTCAAGATGAAGATAAAAGCGATAGTTGGATGTTTGGTTTGTAACTTTCGTGATGTTGTGTAGGCATGGAATGTCCCTGAGGTTTTACGTCCACTGTATGAGTCCTCCAAAATCCTAGCGCAGAAAATGACATTAGCCGTAAGCATATTCTCTCTGTCTCTCTCTCTCCATGTCTCTTATATCTTTCTCTGTGTAGTGAAAATTTTCATGCAATTTCTCCGTAAATGGATGTTGCATTTTAGTGTGCATGGTAGAGAACTAGAAATTGAGATTCAAAATCATTTCTTGTTGTAGGCATTGCGCCACATTCGACAAATTGCACATGAAGCTAGTGGTGAAGTTAATTATGGTGGTGGTCGTCAGCCGGCTGTACTCCGGACTTTTAGTCAGAGATTGAGCCGGTAATTATTCTGTACATGTTACACTCCAATTATTAAGAGCTGATGGTTTATATGTAGGTATGTGTCTCTGTCAGAAAAGGAGAGAGAGAGAGAGGAGAGAGTCGCTCTTAAAATATTTGAAGAAGCCTAGGTGCATTTGTTGTGTACTGCAAAATTTTGTGTCCCATAATTGATGGAACTGACTCTTTGGCCTTTTTTGCAGAGGCTTTAATGATGCTGTGAATGGTTTTGCTGATGATGGGTGGTCCTTGATGAGTAGCGATGGAGTTGAGGATGTCACTATCGTACTAAATACAAACCCAAGCAAACTATTTGCAGCCAATGTCAATTCAGCTGCAGCAATATCTACTTTCGGAGGTGGCATATTATGTGCAAAAGCTTCCATGCTTCTTCAGGTTTCTCTTTGCTTCTCTCTCTCTTTCTGTGCCCCCTTCTCTTGAACCCATATGGGAAGTACTACTTTCATTTTGCTTCGTTGGTTACTTTGTGATTGGCCTCTGTTGGGCTCAATGGTCAATGGGAATGCTTGTCAACTGACAATTTTCCTACAGCTCTAAGATAAATTCTGTTCTATTTATTTAACTTGGGTATCTTTCAAATTTATGTTTCAAATTTAATGATCTTTGTGAAGTTGTTCACTGATAAGGAAAAGTTGTGTAGAATGTTCCACCGGCTTTGCTAGTTCGCTTCCTACGAGAGCACCGCTCGGAGTGGGCTGATAGTGGGGTTGATGCTTATGCGGCTTCGAGTATGAGAACAGGGCAGTTTGTTGTTCCGGGTTCAAGAACTGGTAGTTTTCCTGGTAGTCAGGTCATCTTACCTCTTGCGCAGACAGTTGAACATGAAGAGGTAAGTGCATGCTTTCTGCATTTGATGATTGTCATGCTCCTCTCAGAATTTTGTAAGCTTCATATTTGGAAAGCATTTCACAATTGTAAGAATATCTGTAGAAGATAACTACCTCTGTCCTTTTGTTTTCTGTATTATTGTTCATGCTAAGAAAGTATCTTTATCTTTTTTAGCAAATTGTCTCTTAAGAATCCTCTCTCCTTCTTTAAATAACAATTAAAACAGAAACCCTTATCCACAACCCATTATCCATCCTGAATCTTCCCCCGTTGCTGATGCTGCCTCCTCAATGAACAAAAGTTTCATTGTGTTATAAAACTGGGACAGCGCGTTGTACTGTTACCCCAAGCCTCCATTGATGATAACTCCTTCACGCACTCTCTTCCTATGTGAATTCAAAGAAACCCTAGAATTATCTCTAATTATCAATAAATTTCTAAAGTGTGTTGGTTTGTCTGGTTCCCTATACTTTTTGGAAGGGTGTAGTTGTCTTATTAAATCACTTTTGTTCTTCCGTGATTCTTGTACTATTCTGTGCAGAACTCTCTCAGGGACTTCTCAACGAACTTTGTCTCCCTAACTAGAAAGGCTAACCATGTTATATTTAATTCACAGTTTCTTGAAGTCATAAGGCTGGAAGGTCACGGATTCTCGCAAGATGATGCTGTTTTACCGAGAGACATGTTTCTTTTGCAGGTTGTGTCCGGATTGTATTAGTATCTCTCTCTTTCTCTTTCTGTCTACTTATTTTTGTGTCACTTGACTAGGTCGTCTCACTATTTTGGTATTTTTGGATGGCAGCTTTGTAGTGGAGTTGATGAAAATGCAGTAGGTGCTTGTGCTCAGCTCGTGTTTGCCCCAATTGATGAATCTTTTGCAGATGATGCTCCTCTGCTTCCTTCAGGATTTCGTGTCATTCCTTTGGATTCAAAATCAGTTTCGTGACTCTCTCGTTCTTCTCTTCCATACAATGTGATTTCAATTTTATGGTTTTGTTATAAGCACGTTTGAAGAATGCTGTGCATATGGTCGTTCGTACGTTGTACCCAACAAGTGCTGTCCTGGTTTCATTGCTTGTGAACATAATGACTTTATTTGTTTAGATATTAATATTTGGTCGCTTGCTATGTTCTCTTGAAGTGTTCTTTTTTCTGGTATTGAGTTTTTGTTGTCTTTTATAAATTTCGTTGGGTTTTTCAACCTTTTCCTATGAACGAGTGGTACATTTGCCCCTGCTTTGCGTTCTTTTAAGTAAAGAAAAGTCTTGTTTGGTTACAGTTTAATCTTTTGGTTTTAGTATTTAATTATCCTCCCTTATGTGCTCTTCTTTTAGGTTGCCTTTTACCAGTTTGTATTGTGAATTGAACTGTGATATAATATTGCTCGCTATGCAGGATGGGCCCGGTACAAATCGAACGCTCGACTTGGCCTCTTCGATTGATGTTGGCTCCACTGGGTCCCGTCCTTCAGGAGAGTCAGGAGCGAATGGCTATACTATGAGATCGGTTCTTACGATTGCTTTTCAGTTCACTTATGAGACCCATCTTCGAGACAACGTTGTCGCCATGGCTCGGCAATATGTACGAAGTGTCATGGCCTCTGTTCAGAGGGTTGCTATGGCCATTTCACCTTCGAGGATGGGTCCCGGTCTTGGACCTCGCCCACCTCCAGGTACCCCTGAGGCGGTCACTTTGGCTAGATGGATATGTCAGAGCTACAGGTATTCCTCTCTCTAAATCAGGTACTTGCATTCTATATTTCTTTTTGTAACCTCCACACTTTCACTCTCTCTCAAACTGACAAATCCGTTCTTGTAAGAGTCATGTGCATGTGTGGACACATTCTCCCTTTGGTCCCTTTTTTTGGGATCTCTTTCAATTGATTATTTTTGTGTTTTATCTCTTTTCGCGGGTTTTTTCTCCATGTCTTATCTGTTTTTTATCTCAATCTCTTTCTATTATTCTTTGTTTAGTGATGTATTTTTGTTTTCGTGCGCGTAGGTTCCATTCTGGTGTAGAACTTCTGAGGGTGGACTCTCAAGCTGGTGATTCATTATTGAAGCTTCTCTGGCACCATTCTGATGCTATCATGTGCTGCTCTCTTAAGGTAAATCATAAAAAAGCCTATTGTTAGTTCCTTATTTCCTTATTTCTCCCTTACTTTGTGTTCATGACGTCGTGGATAGAAAACTGAGCTGATATTGTTGTGTTAATGAACTTTGTGGAACTTGTTTAAGACTGCTCTCTTTGTTTCTGATGAAATTGAAACTGCTGCAGGCTTCTCCCATCTTTAGCTTTTCGAATCAAGCTGGGTTAGACATGCTGGAGACCACATTGGTGGCTCTCCAGGACATCACCCTTGATAAAATACTCGATGAGAATGGACGCAAGGTGCTGTATTCAGAGTTCCCCAAGATCATGCAACAGGTTTGTTGCATTCTCTTTCTCTTTCTCTCTGTGTATTTGTAATTGTGAGGTGCCCTCTCTCTCTAATATTTATAATGATTGTTCTCGTCCCTAATTCTCTCTATTTGTTTTATGTGAGTTTTCTGTTGTTTCTCGTCATTCTTCCTCAAGTGCAAGTGAAATGTTAACTAAATGTAAAGTACCTGTTCTGGTAGCTTTTTTAGTTTTGTATGAGCAGTTTAAAAATCGGCAAACTGGCTTGGATCAGGGGGTCCCCTAGTAGGGATGGTCCCATTAAAAGTAATCACCCCATGATGTCTGGGAACCACTTGGTTTACTGTCGGAGTTGCGGTGATCTTCTTTCATCATCTTTGTCATTGGGTTAACATCCTAGGTCTTGCATCAGCTTGCCAACTTGGATTTGTGGTTGTGTCAGTTGGCACTCATTTCCTCTTTTTTGAAGCACTGGGTTAATCTACTATGCTTTGCAAACTTATGAACTGATCTTGTTATGTTGCAGGGCTTTGCGTATCTTCCTGCCGGTATATGTGTTTCGAGCATGGGGAGGCCAGTTTCCTACGAGCAGGCCGTTGCATGGAAGGTGCTCAACGAGGACGACTGCACTCACTGCCTTGCTTTCATGTTCCTCAACTGGTCTTTTGTTTAGATTTTTACTTTTGAAGGAAACCTTGTTAGAAACAGAGAGAGGGAGGGAGATACTCTTCTAAAAATAGTATTTATGCTTTATAACTTATGTGTTGAAGTTATTTTGGATTATTTTGGGTATGGAATGGAAGGACCTGACTTAGGTTTATTTCTGATTTCTGCGAGTGTTTCTTGTGAATCTGGAAGTTGCTTGTGTGGGGGAGAGAGGCTTCCTTATATATTTATTTGAGTATTGCTTTATGACTTTTTTGTTGAAGTAGTCCATATGATGATTTTGGGCTGTTGATGTGTATGATTCATGCGTTAGTTTTAATTTCTGATTCCTTGGAGTTGATTCTTGTAAGTAGTTTAATGGGGCTTGAGAGGGATAGATTGTGTTAATTTCTATTGCGTCTTCTCTGTCGAAAGGGTTAGATTTTGAAAAGGAAATTTGTGCACTGTTTTTAATTAGATTGTAATTCATAGTCCTCTCTCTCAATAGCTTGTGACATCTACATTATCAGGACATGACCATACTGGATCTGACTGGTTAGACCACCGACATGTGTCTCGACTGATCAGGCCTACAACAATATTTGATTTGGTCGAGAATTGTTTCATGTTAGTGTTTGTTTGGTTTTAGCCAATATGATTGTGCGATTCAACCGGTTAAAACAAATTTTAGAATTTTAAATATATTTTATATTTTAAAATATTATTATTATTATTAGTTTATTTTTTCTAATATTTGGTCCAAAACTAGTAAGCGAATTGGCTTAATTTGACTCGACTGCTCAACAGTTCGTCCGCCTATCCTGGAAACTATGGTTTGTACTGCCATTGCTCATCATTTTGAAGTCTTATGCCTCAAATTTTTTTTGCAGTCTATAGTTATTGATTCTAACAAGATACCAAGGTCTCTCTCTTTTTTAGAGAAGTAGATGTCTCTGTAAATCGGACTTATACTCGCACTCTTTTGCTTAATACAAAAGCTTTTTTTAACCTATTGGAAATCTACGTGTTGGAAATAAATGAGATAGAATAAAACAATTGGTTGGTGTTAGTTTTTGTGGTCGAAAGTGAATAAACGTGAGTGAGAAGAGATGAGGGAGTGCTGTGAAATACTGGAGAGTGTTTTTATATTGCTTGAAATAAATTGTAGGAGGGTCTATCGTGAGAGAGAAGAGATGAGGGAGTACTGTGAATATACTGCTTGAAAACAAAATTGTAGGAGGGTCTATCGTGAAATCAATGGAAAACCAGGGGTTTGTACAAAATTTTCTCTAAATTTTATGCTCTAGGGGAAGATTAGAAAGCTTGCCTTTTATTGAATGGAATAAAATAATTAAATAATAAAATAAATATTTAATACATAAATATATAAATATCTTGTATTGTACGATGTATAATATATAATATATTTTTATTATTATATTATATAGTATATAAATATATTATATTGTATTATATATTTTATATGTAATATGTATTATTGTATTATAAAAATATATTTACTATATTAAATAAATAAATATATTATAATAAGTAATAATATAAATATTATACACATAATATACAAATATCTTATATTATACTATATATTATATATAGTATATAGTATAATATAAGATATTATAATAAATATTATGTTATATGTTATGTATGATACAATTATACATTAATAAGTTATATTATATTATACATTATATTATGTCAAATATGTTATATATTTATATTTGTATGATTACTATGTATATGTTATCAAACACAGCGTCTAGAACTTTCGTAACATTTAAGCAAGTTATCAAACATAATACCTTTCAAAACAAAATATTCAACTTTTCAAAAGATCAGAAAAACAAACGCCCCCTAAAGGAGATTTAAATATGAGAAACATTCAACTTTCCAGAAGATGTCTTTCAGAAAAACAAATTCTCCCTAAAGGAGATTTAAATAGGAGAAAGATATGGGAGGTTAGGTAGCTAAAGAATAAGGGGAGTACGTGAAGATGGGAAAGTTCTCTTATTTCAAAGGACTCCATGTGCACAAGAAAGTTTAAATAAACCAAAAAACAGGAGGAAGAGAGAAAATAGGGAGATGAAGAGCTTGGGAAGAACGTGTAGCAAATAGAGATATTGGGAAGAACGTGTAGGAGATAGAGATACTTTTTATGTGAGTTTTATTTATTTATTTATTTTAAATATATTTAAAGGGGAGAGCCTCTCATTATAAAGTATCAGAGAATGAATAAAGAATGAGAACTAAGAAATGTTGATCTTGTGAAAATATCTGAATTCAGAAAAGTAGATTTTTTGAAAGTACCTGAATCGATAAAAGTTGATTTTGTGAAAAGATCTGAATTGAATAAAATTGATATTGTGAAAATATCGTTTTAGGGGTGGACTCTCTTGTAGAATTTTTGGAGTCTGACTCTTGCAAAACTTGAGAGAGAGTAAAATCTCTTAAACTTTTATTTTATTTATTTTTTTTGATTGGTTATTATTTTATCTCTGCATTTGAACGACATGCCTCTATCTTTTTTTTAAAAAAGTAGATTAAGAGTTACCCGTTTGGTGTTAGTGGGGTGGTTTTAGTGGTGGGAATGAAAACCACGGTGTGGTGACTAGAGTGTGGGCTTGCTACCACTATGACCCGAGCCCTTTTCTCAAATATATTTTTAGTGCAAAGAGATCACAAATTACTTTTAACCCTTCGATGCAAAATCAAATCGATGAAAGTGTGTTGTAACATTTGAAAATTTTTACTTGTACTCAAACAATGACACATATTCAACTACATGAAGCAAGTAAGTGGGGCTTCTTTAAGAAAAGTCTTTGTCACTTGAATAGTGGAAATGGAATTTGAAGAATGGTTTGGTAGGGTACCTTCTGAATCGTGGTTCATTGTTGTGGTTCTTCAATTCCGAACCTTACAAGTCAATGATGATTGCGGGCTCAGTAAATGTTCATTATTATATATATATAATTTTTAAAATCACATATTTTCTATTTTATGCATATGTCATTATTTTTTTTTTTTCAATTCCGAAATTACCCCATACATCAAATGTCAAATCATCTTTTTTATTTTATAATTATTTATTATTATTTTTATTTTTTTCAATGAAAACCAGTTTCAGATGGTGGAAGTTCGAACAACTCACTTGTCACTAGGCCTATTCGGACATCCAATGTCTGAATCAATATTTCACTTGAAAAAAAGACAAGTGGCCGGATTCAGACGTTCAGTCTCCCCATTTTTCTTCTTTATGTGTGTGGGCTAGGTTTGATCCAATGTTTGAACCTAGGCACACTCGGGAGAAGAAAAAAGAATGGTAAATTGTTACAACCAATGTTTGAACGAGCCTTAACTCAAAAAATGTACTTCTTGGATGGGCGGGTTGGATCGTTCACCCACCGATCTTGTATTTTAAAACTCGGATCGTTGGAACGATCGTCCATCCATAAATCTGTATTGGATTGTTGGATTGGTGATCTGTATTGATTCTAGATAAGTCTGAATTGGTGATAAAAAAGAATAAAAAGAAAAAAAGAAAAAGGTACAATAAAATAAAATAAAATAAAAATAAAGGTTTATAGGGTAAGGATTAAAAGGTGCCTAAAAAAATTACAAAAGCTTAAAGAAAATGAAAAAGGTTATAAGATGAGGAGTTTTAGGGGAACTGGGTCGGCACTTATACCTTGCTAACTTCTGGATCATTGATCTAGATCTGAAATTGCCAAGTTTTGAAATACTGCATTGATTTTAGAATCGCAAGATCTGTGATCCAGGTAAGGTATATAGTATGAATTGAAAAAAAATAAAAAAACACTATTAAAACTAAATAAAATAAAATAAAAATTAACATGGACGTTTATAAGGTGGGGACATATAGAGGATCTATGAAAACACTAAATAAGCTAAAAATATGAACAATATATGAGGAGAATTTTAGAAGGTACCTGACTAGGACCATACCATCCCAGAGCTAGTTTAGTCATGGACTAATTCCCAAATGGATCGACAACCCACATTAAAAACCGTTGAGTTTTATGACATTGATTATTTGAATGGGGGAAACGAAAATAAAAAAAAATGAAAACCACGTGCAAAATATAAAGGTGCGGTTTCTCTAAGGTTGCAACCTTAAACAATCCAGTTAAGATGTAACTCCAAAATTTATTATAACATGTAGTTTTAATGTAAAAAAACGTACCGCCAAAATTTATCATAACATGTAATTTTAATGTAAAAAATTCTTAAGATTATCTAAAAATCTATTTGGATATCTAATTTTAAAATTTTAAACTTAAAAAATGACTAAAATCAACATATGAAGTTATTGAAAATGGACGGTCTAGATAACGTGTTGCAAGATGCACTATTGCTTGGACTCAAAATACTTCTTTTTCTTTTCACATTCCTACATCTAGATGCTGAGATGATCAAGTAGATGGTTTTTCAACATTAAAACAACCTTTTCCGATGGACTTTTGAGATACATTTTTAATTCTACATTTCAAAGTTGCAACCTTATATAAAATTTTTCCAAATATAAAAAGGGACTATTTCAAATTTGAAAAAATAACGAGATTTTAATACAAAATTCAGTTTTAACAATGGACGGCTTAGATCTTACATGGTGCACATTCATAGCATCCTATTGTGCTAGGCACTTTAGACTGTAGACCATTGTATTCCTTTTAGCTCCAGTTCTTCTTCCCGCTGGTTAACCAGGTTCTTCTTCTCTGAATTTCAGAGGAAATTAGGGTTCCTTGTTTTCTTAGCGAGTTGGATCTGAGGAAACTGTCTCTTTGTAAGTTTTCCTTTTTCACTTCTAATTTCTCGAAATTTAGGGTTAAGACAATATGATCTCTGTATATTTTCGTGAAAAATTCGAAGAATTAGGTTGAGTTCCCATACTACATAGTCTGTGCTCTGAATCATATGTTTATTTCGTTTTTCCCCTTTTGTGGGTAACTTTTTCCCCATCTGTAATTCATTGTCAAATTATGAGAAAAGAAAGAATCAAATGTTTCATAGCTTTTATAATTTGTTATCGATATCGTTTCACTTTTTGGTTTATTTGGATCTTGGTTCTGTGATAATACATTATAAGTTAAAAGATGAAAATTTTGCCAAGTAAAGTAAGTTATGGCTACACTTCTAAGATTTAGTGGCAATTTTGATTCAATTCGTACAATAATCGTGTTGTCACCACTCAATGGATCGAGTTACAGGACTGGTGTTTCCTAGTTAACTAAAAATTAGTTCTATAGTCAAATTATAAACCTATGATATATATATATATATATTATATTTTCTGCACGTAATGATAAAAAAAGTTATTTGATACTTCTTCTGAAGATTAGCTAAAATTTAGCTCTATACCTAAAAACTGAAATTATGATGAAACATTATCTACATTTTGTAATATAATGATAAAAAATTGTTTTGATAGTTCTCTTGAAGAATGTAGGTTTCAAAGTTTCTGATTTTTGTATGTTTGGTCATAGACCTGGAGAAAAGAGCTGTTATTTTCTCTCTATATATATTGTTAAATTTGTTGATACATTTCTCTATGTTGAATTCATGAATTTAGTATTTAAAATATGTATTTTTTCTTAACAGTTTCATATTTAGTCCAATAAAGCATAGTGAGCTATGTTTGCATTCCATTTATGTATTTCTCATTTTTCTTCATAATTTGCCCATTTATTTGGTTTCATATTTCCCTTGAGGCCATCTCAACTCTAATGGTGTGGTTGAGAAAAAATAATATACATGTTGGTCTACATTCTCATGTAGCGATGAAATACCACATGAGTATGTTACAGTGACATACATATAGATGCCCATATTTGGCATGGATATGAGTGTTTGATATGGTAATCTTAAAATTGGCCTTTTGGACACAAGGGGAAGTAGGATTTAGGCGGCATGGTGTACTTCTCTAAGGAGATTCCAAGAATAAGTGTTAAGAGAAAGTGTCTAGGTTTCCAAAGTGTTGGACACCGCTGTTGTGTCCTTTGTGTGTCGACTTACGTGAAAAACCATGGACACACGTGTCCAAGTTACATGAACTAATAAAAAAGAAGTGTTGGGTTATAGACTTTTTAATGCGTTTTGGACTACCTCACACTATAAGGTTATATAGCTTGAATCATGATCACTCAAAGTCAGGCATTTTCTTGACACCAATTTTTGGTAAAGTTCGGACCTTAGAAATCAAACTATATGATCACTTCTTAATTTTTTTTTAAGTTCTGATAATTGTGACATCTTGAGATAGTTTACCTCTCATCTGAGATTCTAAGGTATTATTATACATTCAATTGGAACATAATTGAGTTTTTGATACATGCTTAGAACTATGGCTTTCTGTTCTGTATTGCATTATGTTAGAATGGGTTGATCAGAATTTAATGGTTGTGTCCCTAATTCTGAAGTGACACGTCTGAAGCTTTGTGCTCATTATATTGTCAAGGAGAGCTTGAGGATGCTGTTGGCAATTAGTGTTGTTTTACTAAGAACCAGTGTTAAGAAAATTTCTGGCTTGGGCTTGGCTCACCCTAGGCACTCAGACATGGCAAAGTGCTGGTCCTGATCACTTACCCTAAAAATCAAACAACTTCGATCCGAGACCAAATTTCTTATGTATTTTTTAATAGAGACACCTGAGGCCTCTGTCCCAGGCTTGAGATCATGGCAAGTCAGAGCATGGTCCCCAGTTTTTAAACATTGCTAAGAACAGTGTGTCATATAGGGCTGTTACGATTTCGTTCCCGCCATGACTTACACCTTATTCAACAATCTAGGTGATCTATTTCCTTTCTCTGAAATCTTTATCATTATAGACTTATAAGACAATCTTGTGTTTGACATCTATTGAACTGATTTGAATACAAAAAAAAATGTAATGACATAAGTTTGCTTTAAAATTTTTTGGAGTGTTGTAGCAACTTCAAAAATTCGGCAAATAAATAATTGATATGCTCCTTATCCACTTCCCTACCTCTTTGTCTACCACATCTAAGTCAACAGGCAAATCTACCGAAAGGTAAAAACGAAAGATGATGCTTAAAATTGTCTTATTGATGATTGCTTGGAGTGGCTGAGGTTTGAACAATCATAGTCGAGCTGATGGTCAAACGATTGAAAGAGGATTTCTTAAGGTATTTCAAACTTTATGGAGTACATATTATTCTACGCCTTTAGATATCAGATGATATATATATATATATAATATATATATTGAGAACTATCAGATGATACATGATTTGCATACCAGATTGAGTGCTGCAAGACCTGTTCTGGTGAACCCAGCCTGAACCCTAATTGGGTCAGTTATAGATGCTAACTTGGACTTTGAATGCCTAGTGGAGAACTCGAGAGACCCAACCAGGTCCATCAAGTCTCACATCACCAAGCTGGTTTATAAGATTTGGTCACATTTGTCATTTTGGCTTTCTATTTTTCCCCCTTAATTTTTTGCAAACTTAATAGTGAAAGCCATAAAAGTTAAAAGGACAAAATTTTGCTCTCTTGATCCACTGTGAACAGATTCCCCCTTGCCAAAAAATATAGTTATACGAGCCTTTTGATCTGAGAATTATCAGTTTGTCTTTTACTTATCCCTGAGGTCCATTCTCAAAAGGAAAAAAAGAAGAAAAAGAAATGATATGAAGCTTAAAAATGCTCAAGATATACTTCCCATGAAGAATTGATTATGGACTCTCCATTCAAGCGAGATCAGATCTAAGGCATAAGGGCTCGAAATGTTTTTTTTTTTTTTAAGAATTTCACAAGGTGAATCAGAGATTGTATTAAAATTTCAAATGAAAAGAAACTCCTGTAACAATATGTTTTCAGTGGGGGAATATGTGTTCATAGTGCTCTCACAGTACCACCATATGTGCCCTTAAAAAACAAATTTTTTCATTGAGCAGCCAAGCCAGAGCTGCGTCTCTCTTCCTGAACCACACAAAACCCCTAATATCAAAGAGAAGGAAACTGAGCAAGGAATAGGAGAGGATAAAAAGAAACAAAATAAGATCAACTTCAGGTTAACCTTCCAACTTACCCCCCAAAACGTTAGTTTTTCGTTTTATTTTTACAAGTTTATCTGATAGATTTTTTTTTTGTAAAAATCCTCTGATTCAGTTTGCTTGTCTTTTATCAAAATGAAATTAAAGAGATTTTCAGCAATTCTGCATTAAAAAAATTTCAAGGATCGATTGGATAAATTGCTTTGTGTACTGAGGTTGGTAGGCAACTTATGGAAACTCATGAATAACCCATGGATTAGGCCAATTGAAATGGTCAGACTGTCCTTTGCAAGAGAAAATACGGCCTGATATAGAAGTCAATTGTAATGAGGCATATGGTTTCACAAATATTTCCATTCGTCTGGAAATGCTATTGATATATGATTGCTTGAGAGGTTAGTATTATACCCAAGCCTTACTCTCTGTGTGGGTGGGTGGGCATGGTTTGGCACGCACAACAGAGAGAGAGAGAGAGAGAGAGAGAGAGAGAGAGAGAGTATACAAGTAGGAAATCGATAAGGAAATGAGAGAAGAAATAATGGGTATTGAGTGGTACTTTGTTCTCTCAATGCAAGAAAATATAATATTTTGTTCGTTTGAAATTCTTGATTTGCCCGTGAAAGACTGTAGCGCAAATTTCTTTATCTACTGTTGAAAGGTTTTGATTCATTTGTTTTTACTCAGCAGCGACGTGCAGATGGATGTGTCTGAGAGGGGGTGCATAGAAGCGGCTTCTGAAGAAGTCTCTCATCAATTCAGAACTCTCTTGAATTCAGAAGATGTTGATACCCTCAAGCATTTGCAGCTCTTAATGTGTGTTTAACTTTACAATATTTATCTCTCTTTCTTACATTTTGTGTGGGTCCTTAGAGATTTCCTTTCCTATTGGAAATTGTCTTTTGGGCGATTTGTTTGAATTCATTAAAGCTTCAAATTCCTTTTGGAGATTTTCATCGATAACAATATTTTTATAATCAGTTGGCTGCTCTCTAGTATTTTGAGTTAGATGATGCTGCTTGAGGCCCCTGACAAATTTTTTGTTGAACACATCTCTAACCATTTTCCTTATTAAGAGCAGTGGAGAAATTATTTGAAATTTAAGAAAGTGAGGCTAATTCTATTATTAAGTTTGAAGAAACTGATGCGGGATTACTTTTGTTCTAAATTTTTGACACACACACACCCTTTGAAAAAGCACCCAAGGCGGCTTTATTTTGCATGCTGCTGTAAAACCACCTCATGTGCGTCTCTCTCTCTCTCTCTCACACACACACACCGCCACCCACACACACACACAAAGGGACAGAGAGAGTGAGAGAGAATGCAGCATTTAACTTTGGCTTTGTGATAAACAGATTGGGAAGGCTACAGGATAGTAATGCGGTCTTATCGCATTTTAATGATTTCTCGGAGCAGTGTTATGCCGAAGTGGTGAGCGATTTCACAAGGAGTACGCACGTCCTGAGATCTATGAAGGCGGATCTTGATCACATCTTTCAGACCCTGAGGTAAAGATGCCTAATTTACGCCCATAATTGTCAATATTGTTTTGTTGCATGTTTTGTTTGCTTATGGGCAAACTAGCTGGAAAATAAGACTCCTCTTTCATCTTCTTTTTCTGTAAGCTATTTTGTAAGTTATTTTTGTGTACAATTGTTTTTTTGGAAGTTATATGTATATGTGTGTGAGCGAGAGAGAAACAGAGGGGAGGAGGGGAGTTCATTGTTGCACGAGAGAGGGATCTTCACTGCCATATGAGAGAAAAGAGAGTACGTTGTCATATGAGAGAGAGCATGGATTTCATAGGTTTTCATGTGTTTTCACCTGATATGAGAGTGAGAGAGAGAGAGAGAGAGAGATAAAGAGAGAATGGATTTCTTGTGTTTTTGCCTGATAGTCTTTGGCGAGAGAGAGAGAGAGAGAAGAGAGAAAGAGATCGATTTCTTGTGTTTTTGCCTGATACAGTCTTTGGCTAAGGAGAGTATGTACTTGTATGCCAGGAGTATGAAGGCAAAGATATCCAGTCATTATCCGGATGCTTTCAAGGAAGCTTCAATTGCAGACCAAAGACCTGATCTGGAAACGCCCTTGTAAATCTTTCACACAACCCCAAAGAAGAAAAGAAAAACAAAACAATGACTAGTGTAAATTATTCTTGTGGTGCATTTTATATTCCTATCTGTATATTTTTGTACTTGAAGTTCTCTCTCTTACTCTCATATAGTCTACCAAATCTCTCTCTCACACGGTCATCAAATCTCTCTCTCACACAGTCATCAAATCTCTCTCTCTCTCACACAGTCATCAAATCTCTGTCTCTCCGCTCTCTCACACACACACAGTCACCAAATCTTAGCTCACTCTTTCTCTCACACACACTACACGCATGCGCACACCCATACATAGTCACCAAATATCTCTCTCATATACTCACCAAATGCCAATGATACTGCAAATGACAGTGATTTATATTATTTCTGACTGAGCAATGTTCCATGGGAAAAAAGCTGCAAATCACTTGGCAAATAATTTATATTATTTCTCACTAAGCAATGTTACAGGGGTAAAAAACAACAAATCACTGCGAAAGTAATTTATGTTATTTCTCACTGAGCAATGTTACAAGGGGGAAAAAAAAAAAAACAAAACAAAGGAGTTCAGCCAAAATTTGGGCAAAATTTTTACGCCAACAAACAGTAATGATCCATACATGAGGAAATGAGCGGCTTAGTTGCAATACATGCTTTCCAATTCATCCATCAAAATATATATATAGAGGGAGAGAGGGAGAGAGAGATATATATAGAGAGAGATGAAGTGCCAATTTCAGTGAATCCCCCACTTACTGAATATCGAAAAGCTTAGAAGATTTTCTACTGCTGCAGGAGTATTCTATCTATTTACTGATGTCTAGAGATTACGGTTGGCAAAGGATCCGGAACCGACCTGGGACAGATGTATCAAGATTAGGGGTGGCAATGGACCTGGACCCGACCTGGGACCCGAGGGGTAGACCTGATATGGGTCTTGGTCAAAAAATTGAACCTAGCATGTCGGGTCCAAGTCTAAACTTTGGATCTGAACACTATTCGGGTCCAGGTCTGGGTTCGATCTGGTCTGAGTTTGGTAATGTTTTTGAGGTCTTAATATTTAAAATATATTTAAATATAATTAAATATATAAATATTTTAATCTTTAAGTCGGGTATGATTGGAGTCAGGTCCGGGTCTGCCACCCCTACTCACGATTAAATAGGGACCAAACTCTATATAAATAACTGATGCCTAAATCACCGAACAAACTCTATATAAATAACTGATGCCTAAATCACCGAACAAACTCTATATAAATAACTGATGCCTAAATCACCAAACTCAAAATTCAAAATTTTTCTTTTGAAAACACACGCTCTCTCTCCCACGTCCATGTATGTATGGAGTTGGTGAATGGGAAAATGCAGTTCTCTCTCCAACTATTACGCCCACCTCCTCCATGCCCTCCGTGCCAACCTCACCACCGCCCTCTCCATCCACGCCCAAATCATAAAAACCAACACTCCCCTCACCCCCTTCCTAACCTCCAACCTCATCAACCTCTACGCCACTTCCTCTCTCTTCAACCAAGCCCACCACCTACTTAACACCGCACCCTCTCTCAACCCCGCCTCTTGGTCCACACTAATTGCGGCACATGCGCGCAATGCTCAGCCATTCGAAGCCCTTCACCTCTTTCAACGCATGCTACGCCACCATCCTTCTCGCCCCTCGCAACAGTTGATAGCAAGCCTCGCCCATGCATGTGCCTCTCATTCCCTGCTTTTTCCTGGTTTTCAAATCCATGGGCTTTCGATTAAATTGGGGTTCCATTGCATGCCTTTCTCGGGGTGCGCTTTGGTGGATATGTACGCTAAATGTGGGTGTGCTTTGGAATCACACAAAGTGTTTGATGAAATGCCTGAGAGAGATGAGGCTTCTTGGGGTGGCCTGATTTGTGGATATGCTCGCAATGGACGGCCTATGGAGGCCATGGGTGTGTTCGTGGAGATGGTGAGGGTGGGAGTCTCGATGAATGCATTTAGTCTGTCATCGGTGTTGAGGGCATGTGCAGAAGCTGCGTTGTATGAGCCAGGTAGAGCCATGCATGCGTTAGCGGTGGCTATCGGGCTCGAGCAAGAGGCCTTTGTGGGGTGCGCACTGGTCGACATGTATGGCAAATGTGGTGACATAGATGATGCTAGGCTTATCTTCGACTTCATTCCTAATCCCAATTTAGCGTCCTGGAATGCAATGATCATGGCATATGCTCACCAGGGGAGTGCAGAGCCAGTATTTCGACTTTTTGGGAGGATGAAGGAATTGGGTTTGGCTTTGGACGAGGTCACCCTTCTTGGGGTGCTCAAATCGTGCACCAATGCTGGCCTTGCAGACGAGGGGTTGTGTGTTTTGGACGCTATGCAACATGGGTTGTATGGTGTGAGGCCTGGCGTGTGCCACTACACGTGCGTGGTTGGAGCACTCGGTCATGCGGGGCGGTTTGAGGAGGCAGAGGGCCTCATATTGAGCATGCCATGTGAACCTGACTCGACCGTATGGCGTGTTCTTCTCTCAGCATGCATGGCCCACTCGAACATGGAGTTGGGCCTGCATGCTGGTGAGAAAGTTTTATCTTTTGATCACCACGATGATGCTTCATATGTGATGCTATCCAATATGTATGCGTCGGCAGAGAACTGGGATGAGGTTGCTAGAGTGAGAAAGATGATGCACAAAAGAGAAGTGAGAAAGGAGGCCGGGCTTAGTTGGATTGAGGTTCGAAATGAAGTCCATTCTTTCACAGCGGGGGATCGATCACACCCAGATACGGCAGAGATTTATTCAAAT
Source organism: Amborella trichopoda (assembly GCF_000471905.2). Next base: position 714,799 of record NW_006498792.1, on the reverse strand, counting down.
CTCAAGTTTCTTCTGTATAGGATCAAGGAACTCGGGTACGAGCCTGATACCGGGCTTGTTCTTCACAATGTAGAGGTGGGGAGGAAGAAAGAGGCTTTGAGCTATCATAGTGAGAAGCTGGCTGTGGCCTTTGGGGTGATTAGGGTGGCTCTAGGGAAGCCTTTGAGGGTTATCAAGAACCTGCGCATTTGTGGTGATTGTCATGTTGCCATGAAGCTGATGAGCAAGGTTGTAGGGAGAGAGATTATTGTTAGGGATCCCCATCGTTACCATAGATTTAAGGATGGGCACTGCTCCTGTGGGGATTACTGGTGATCAATAAATTATTGAAAAATGGTTTGATAAGCTGCAGGCCTATCAAAATAAGTAAAGCCTCACCTTGTCGCTCATCAAAAATTGGAATTCAAGCATGGGAAAATCTTTACATTGATTATCCAGGCTTGAACATTATGGTTGTGAAAAAAAAAAAAAGGATTTCAAGCTCTGAAAATACTGTCTTGTAAAAAATTATGTAGACCATCCATTTCGTCCAGAAAATAAGTGTCCATAGATCCGCAAGATATATACATTTTTTGAATTTGAAATTTACTGTTGATGTTGGAAATTGATTTTAGAGCGCTATCATAGATATTTCCATTGCCAAAAGTGTTTTTCCGATGAGGATTTGAGGTGAGGCTTTATTTTGTATTCATAAACCCTAGGCCTTGTAAAACTTCATCCTAAATTATAAACAATTGAAACGTGCAATGCACACAACAGTACGCTTCTTGTTTTTTCTTTGAACTTGAAGATAAATATGCGGACATCCTTTGTAGAACTTTAGTGTCTATAATTATTTTAATTTTTCATTAGTTATGCGTGTTTTTTATTTTTTTATTTTTCTACATTTCCTTTTTCTTATGGTTTTTTGATACCTTTTTTGTTTTTATTTTTCTCTACTGAACTTGACCCATTGCTCGACTTTCTTATGGTACTTCGAATTTTTTTTTAACCCCCTCTTTCTTCTTATTTTAATTTTGTATAATCTTTAGTCTTAAAACAACTCAAAGGCAGCCCAATATAAATAGTTTAAACCAATGTGAAAGCCAGAACTAACCCTTGTTCAATGAAGACAAGTGAAATGCCCTTGCCATTGGCCTTTTTATTGGATCAATTTGATCAATATCAATGGATTAGAGGGAGAATGCTACTCAAAATTTTGAAGAAATTGAAGATCGATTGAACATTTTGCTGGCCTTACAACCCATAATCGCACTAAAAGTTAACATGGGCAAAAAGATTGATTTCATAGCAGTAAGCCTTGGAAACAACTTACTGGCTGCAAATTTAAGATGTTGGCCATTTGATGAAAATGGCGTGAAGAGAATAGGAAATACACTCTCATTATATAGAGTTCTTAGTGGCTGCAAATGTACAGTGCAAGTGAATAGTTTCATATTGTTACACTACACAACGTGACTGTTGGATCTCAAAGAACCTCCATCAACTATTATCAGCCGGCGGGCATAGGTAACGGGTCGGGTCCACATCCAAAACCTGGACCCCAATACTATTTGGGTCTGGGTCTGGATCCAGCCGAACCCGACCTGTACCCAACCCGTTGCCCCCCTACCTAACCATGGTTAATTCCCTTGTTAGTTCTCTACATTCTTCTCCAAAGTCCTAACCTTGGTTAAATCTTAGTTAATGAGAGAGTGAGAGACCGAAATCCTAGGCAAAAACAAGTTCACCAAGATTAACCCTAGGCAAGATAGGCAGGAGTGAATTGACCCATATCCCTTGGGCTTTGGTTAGAGGAAGAATAGGGCTCGATACCCATCCTAGAACAAATAACTTGGAGGCCAGTAGGCTTTTGGCTACCTCACTTCCCTCTTGGGAGATATTCTCGTGCTTCCCTTCCCCTTCCTCTACCCACTGCGTGACCAGACCTGGTGGGGCATCCTCCGGCATGATATAATCCGGATTGTCTAAGAGGATCTGCTTATCCAGATCTCGAGTATACGTACACCCCAAGGTAAGCACTTAATTTGTAGCACTTGCTTCCTTCAATTAAGTTGTTGGTTGTTGTTGATTTTGCTTGTGTGAACTTTTATTTTCGCCTTATTCCATTTATTGGGGTCAATTAAATGTATCTCACGTACGAGCACGGTGGCGAGCCAACCATTTGAAAGCTTACAGTCTCCTCTACAATTTGAAAACCAATTTTGGCCCAAGTGAGTTTTGAGGGGTCTATGGTTTTAGGACTCTAAGACATTAGTTTTTAGGTTTATGGGTGTCCGGTTGGTATGCAGGGTAGTTAGATGTGTTTCTTAGGCTCAGGGGTATCTAGAATGACTACATTGAGATAATAAGTGGGTTAAAAGGCTTAGTTTTAGGTCTGGAATAGGTCTAAGAAAGCTCTAGGTCTAGACCTGGTCTGGACCCTATGGTATTGGGGTCACGAGTCTCCAATAATTCCCTTAGCCAGAATAGGGTGCCTACACAAGTATAAACAATTGTGGCTGAGAACATGGGTCTCGATCATGTTTGATTGTTTGAGGGATCAAAAATATTATCTTAATTTCTTGTTGTATTTCCTATGTGTAACTATCTATTATAGCAGTGGAGAGGTTATATGAATAATTAAGAATTCCGATCTATTGGCCGCATTGTCGGATAGAAAGGTGGAGGAAGTGGGACATGAGAGCGTAGATGAAGTCTTTAGTGATATTACAAAGAATTTCATAGTTGCAGGGAGGAAGTTGATGGGTAAGAGGAAGCATTTGGTATGGATCCTTTGTGCTAACCACTCCATTAACCTAATGTTAGAGGACATTGGGAAGCTTAGGACCATGAATGGCGGTAATGGAGATAACGAAGACGATCATGAAGTAGATATACAACCACTCTATTGTCCTTCATTTGATGAGGACACACCAATGGAAATGAGCTAGTTAGGCCCTTCTTCACACACTTTGCGAGCTATTTCTTATCCACAGTCGCCTCAAATGAGTGAATGAGTGGCCCTTTCCCAAAAACCCAAGCTGCATAGATAGTTGAGGGAGAATTATTAGCAGGAGATCAAGGATTGGCGCAACTAGGTTGTGGCAGGCAAACTCCTCTTGTAGTGGCATTGAAGGTGGTAGAAGCTGATAAGATGTCTAATATAGGATTCCTCTATGGTGCACTTCAAAGAGAAAATGTCCCTATGAGAGATACTTTCTCATTTTTAAGCATTGGTGATGAAGCTCAATTAGGATTGATGGAAGAATCAATTGGGCCAACCAATTCACTATGTAGGCATACGGTCTTTAGACCTTCAGTGCTTTAAACACATTTACAGGTTTGATTATGGTTCTATTTTTATTATTGATTGATGATGGTATATTTATCTTTTTCTTTTACTATATAGCATTTAAAGATTTGATTATGGTTCTATTTTTTATTATTGATTGATGATGGTATATTTGTCGTTTTGTTTATTATATTTGCACAGCCCGGCCCTAACAAGGCCAGGTCTAGGGTCTCATCGGCTCGGTCAGGGCCGGCTGGGATGGTCCCCAGGGATAGCCTTCCCCAGCCCAAGCCCCCACCCACTGCCAGCCCTAATCAATTTCTTTCCTATGCATCCTTTCCCCTTTTCTTATTTTTAATACTAGTTCAAACCGTTTTTTGTAAATTATTATTATTATTTTTTTCAGCTGAATTGCCCGAGCTACATGGCAATTGGGCATACTAGTTATACGGCATAGAAGTCAAGGTGTTCTGTAAAACTTGTTCTTCTATAAGTGAAACTAGAGTAACTTCAAGTGGATGCACACCCAAGGAGGAATATAATGACTACTTTCAACCATTAGCGGCCAGAGTCCTAGCAGCAGGGCGGGGGAGAACATGAGGAATCGACTAGCCTTGGGGACCTCGGGGTTAGGAGGGCATCCCTACCATAGTTGTACTTGAACCAACATGGTGGATATAATTAATCTAGTTGTCAAAATCCAAAACCCACAAACTCATTCCTCAATTCGCCTAAAGGCACGGTGATGAATTCGATTCGAGCCATCTTGTCGTTCATATTTGCTCTAGATTGTATATTTTGATTTATGTACATATGCTTTTGATATTTGAGTCTTCATATTGATTTTGACTTGTTTATGTCATTTTAGATTGTGAAATAAATGTGTGGTGCTTATATAGGAACCAGATTCTAGGTATTGATATATGCTTGGTAATTTCATTAAAGTAAGCAATAGCGGTCTTTTCTTCTGCAAACCATAGTAAGTCGTTTTTCAGGTTTTTAGGGCTTCGTACAGCCAAACCGGTCCTAATAGCCAATCGAAAACAATTCAACCGATAACCGGTTCAGGACCCAATTCCGGGTTTTAAAACACTGGGTCATAGTAGTAAACATGAACTATGGGTTTATCACTGCCCAATAATTTGATTGGATAATGGAGGAGAGAAAGTAGGGCACAGAGAATCATACAGTGGGCCCAAATCCCTCGAACAGGGTCCAATCCATCGATGGGAATGGTGACTAGCTCTGAGTTATTATGATCAAATGGATCATATTCTATGGGCCCAAAGAAAATCTGCATAAACGACCTTTAAGAAAATGAGAGAATGAAATACATAACCATATAACACATTTTTCAGAAATTAAATGTATAGATAAATAAAAGTCCCCACATTCAAATTTCTTGTCTCAGCAATACTTGGCTCAAAGCATGTTCACTGCTCACTTCCTACTCTGACCCTTCTTAGTATTTACATTTCCCACTACATGTAACCATAATTTTGGCTGGTTTCTTGCAATCATAAAAGATTGAGAGATCGATAAAGTATAAACCACATGTGCTATTGTGAAAACAAAAAATGAAATTAACCTGTTCCTCAACTGCCTTCACCGAATTCCCTACAATTTTGAGAAGAAGAATGTCACAAATTAATGATACCGAGGAAAAGAAAGACAACAATAACCAAAAAACTGGTAGGAGAATTTCTCAAATTTTTAATATTTTACAAACTTGGCACTGCAAAGCTAGGCCTTGTTAGTATGGCATTGAAAGCCTTAAGATCTTTCGGCTGGCATGGAATGAAATGAGCTCTGAAGAAGTCATCAAATTGCATCCAAGTTGTAGATAATGCATTTTGAAACTCTTAAGTACAATATTAAAGCATAATAAAATGGATAAAGTTGTAGTCATTCAAATATGAGTCACAGATATGCTATTTAAAGGCCAGGGGTATTTTGGATCTAAACTGCCAATGATTCAACATATGTCTCTGAACTACTCACTTAAATTTGATCCATGCATTTATTTCATATTTTCTTGGTTGTGGAAAAAATACTAAACCTACAATTATAAAATGCTGTAACAGAAAATTCTTCAAGAAAACAAATTATATATATTGAATTTCAATGGTTTTCCCCACGTGCATGCGCAAAAATACATTTGTCGTATAATAACGGGCAGAGTAACAAAATATTGAATAGCTTGAAACAACCATAGGGAAAAATGCCCAAGATGATTGCAAAACAATCAATTTTAACATAAAAATGAAATAGTAAAATGACAACCATTCATGATCATGTTACCTTAAAGGCTCATGTTGGGATAAATATATATCTTGCTTGTCTTCATAAAATCCCTATACACAAGAGAAATGGAGAGTTACAGACTGAATAAATTAAGAAAGATACTCAAGGAAGCATATCACTCCCATGCTACAGATCTTGTCAAGCACGTGGAAGCCCCCCCCCTTTTTATGCTTCTAATCATATTAATTAGAAGATCCCTTTGTTGCACTGGTGTTAAATTTTTTTTAATTTAATAGTATAAAAGGAGCACAATAAAAGTGGCGAAATTTTGAACCACATCATTGATAATGAAATGCAACCCCCAAACTTTTGTAACTTTAACACCAAGGAAGAAGACGAAAAAACACACAAATTCTAATAGCTCAATTTCTCATCTATATCAATGTACTAAATCACTAGTTTAGGCCATGGCAACCTTCAATACAAATGTTCATTTACTTGCTTAAACAAGGCATGAACTGGAATTCTCATTTCAAACTCCACTTACAACAATCAAACTTTGATATGATTAATAGCTCTCTGTGTAACCTTACCCTAATAAGACAAAAAAAGAATGTTATCTTTTTAATTCATTTGGCCTTCATTCTTTATGCTGGTTTTTATATTAGATTGTACATGCATGGTTCCATGCACTTCAATTGAATTTATTGTAGAATTGTAGATGGAGTAATAAAATCCACACAGTTCAATTGCAGTCATACAAAAAGTCATGGAATAATAAAATTTTCTGTTTAAGGTTGGACCACTTTGTGTTAATACTTCAATATAATTATTCATTTACCCAAAAAAGTATATAATACTTCAAATTAACCATTCGACTTACAAAAAAACCAGAAAGAAACTTACTTGTATGGTTCCTTCCCAACAGATCTCCGAATTCCGCCAGGTCCATCATAGAAGAGACCACTGCGAAGCTGAGAGTCTGTCATACTGAACATATGAGCTAGGTTCTCAAGCAAATGTTCATATGAGTGAAAGAGGGAAAGATTAATCCATCGGCCAATGGTGTCATTAACAAACACCTCACAAAATCTGACATGACCTTCCTTTTCGGGTTCGTCATTTAAAGTCTCTTGTGGTTGTGCCATGCTTCTGGACCTTTTTAACCCCCTAAAATGAGAAGATTCTAATGCCAAAGCATTGGAACCATTGCTAGAAAGCTCAGTGTCATGATTCTCCTGCGGAAACCCATCACTTTGAGATTGGTAGTTACCATAACCTTGTGGAGAAAAGCAATCTAATGTTAGTATCATGAGAGTCATAACAAAAGAATTTTGTTGGTCACTATGATTGTTATAGAACTTACAATTGTTATGGGTTTGATTATTTTGGGAATTGGATGAGGCGGCTTTGGAAATTGGCTCATGCCTAGCTTCCTGAATGCTGGTGATAAAACTGTTAGATTTGAATTGCCTTTTGTCATTGTGACACCTCATTTCATGTTCACTGCAAGTCGAAATTCGGGAGCCAAATAAGAGCACGAATTTCTCTTTTTCTGCTAATGTTGAGGGCTTATCTTGTTCATTCTCTTTTTCTGCTGATGTTGAGGGTTTATCTTGTTCATTGTATGGCGATGGAGAAACAACTTCCACCGACCATGGGTTGACTCTCCCCGTGTTGGATCTATCCCAAGCAACCTGATAAAAAGAGATATAAGGAATCAGAAAAAGATACTAGGAACCAGTGAGGTATTTTATTTTCTGGTTATCAAGAGGTGTTTGTGTTAACATGTTATAATGCATGTTAAGTGGATTTCATGAAATAAAAAAGAAATGAAAAAGATTTCATGTCAAATCCTATCTAACAAACTATTTTATCATCCTGCATAATGCAACAAAGCTAAAATCCTGTAAAGTACTCAAAAGTTTATGGCAGTGTTATGAAATGTGGGATGCGGCCCGATGCGTTAGGGGGTGGAGGGGGGGGGGCATTACCCCGATGCGGTCAATAAATATAATTTTTTTTTTAGAAAATCTAAGGAAATAGATTAATGCATAGGACAAAATATGAAGGTAATTTATGTGATAGTAGGTATTTAATTTATTCATTAAATTTAAAAATATCAGTTGTTAGAGATTCTGTATATTTACTATCCCCTAATAGATTATAGAAGACATTAGAAAGTAAACAAACTTCATACAACATTCAATAACCATAATCACAAATTTGTTGTCAAAATTTCGCTAAAACTTCCCCAAAACAACATATTCAAAATAAACAAAGCAACAACTAAAGATCATACAAAACAAAAATCCAAGAATTTTGAAAAATAAAATTTTCGCCGTTTTTTTTTTTATCAAATTGATCTTGTAAAGGCCTCATATGTGGCCGATTTTGGTGGTTGGGAGGGTGTTAATACCCCAAACCCTTTCCCCCCTTTTTTGGGGCTTAAAAAGATAAAAAAAAAGTACCCCTTCTCGAGGGGGTATTTTTCATTTCGCATGCGGGCTGCATATGCGGTGGGATATGCTGGTGCATCCCACCAAAAGCGCGTATGAGACCCCAAGCACCAAAATGGCCCAATGGAAGTACACCAAGTGGACAAAAGCATGCCAAGCAAGTACAACTAGTAGTCGAGCAGCCAAAGCATGTCGAACGATCACACACATAGACCAAAGTCAACAAATCCTATCTCTCTGTGATGGTCCAAGTCAATCCTTGGATAGTGGAACAATATTACCCTAGGCAGTAAAGAAGAGCTAGGGGTGTTGTTGAATTTGGATGTCGACGTTAGGCCCACCCGAAGTTTTAATGCTCTTAGTCCTCTGTTATCAAAGCTTATTATGGCTTGTATTAGGTGGAATCCTATAGAGCATTCATTAACAATGGGCCGGCTGGGGAGTTCAGTGGAGGGTGGAGGAAAGAGGCGAGTGTTTGCAATTTGCAATCACTTCAAGCAACGTGCTATACTGCCTTTTCACAATTGGTGTATGGAGGTCCTTTGTCGGATTCTCATGGATGGGACATTCGATCAAGGGAAGCCTCTGTCTAAGATTCGTGGGAAGCAATTATATAGTTATGACCTTCAGTCTATAGCTCAGGGTTTGCTTTGATTTTCTTGAACGTAGCTTTCAAGATGCAGTCCATCAGAGTGAATCTTTTACACTATCATCTAAGGGGGGGGGGGGGGGTGGGGTGGTGTCGTCTACCCTTTTTCCCATACGTGGTTTTCTTCCTTGTAGCTGAGTTTTCAATTGACCCTTATTGTTAGAAGCGGTAGCTTCCGCACTAGAAAAAATGCCTCCTTCCTTTCTTAGCCAGGTCGGCAGCGGAAGCGAGAAGGGTGAACTTCACTAGCTTCTACTAAGGAGGCAGGAAGCGAAGCTTCTAGAATGCAAGCAAGGCACGCTTACACTCCTAGTAGCATGCGTTGGCGGCTAAGGAAGGAGGCAAAAGACTCTACTCTAGTAGAGAGGCAGTCGGGAGGTGATTCGCCTAATAGTCCGTGGTTGGTTCGAAGGTCGGCTCTGAAAAACCAGTAATCTATCCCGCTTTATACGAACCGACTATCTTAGTTCGAAACAGGCAGGCTGATGGTGCGTGCAGAGAAGCAAGCAAGGCTTCGTATTCATTATATCAGATCTTAATACTTCCTGATCTGGGAGGGACATCAACTCTTGTCACGTCGGACTTCTAATGAAGTGAAGAGAGTCCTCCTTCACTTGTCTGCTCCTATCAGATCAGTAAGGGGTTCCAAAACTTAAGGCTCTCAGTTATCTAGTCGGAAGCAAGAATTGAAACCGGCAATAGCAATGGAATAATGGCCCTCTGCTTCCTTGTTAGGAAGTAGGCCTTTCTCTGTTACTTCACCGCTGTAGTACATCATCAAACAAGATGATGTCTGCTTAAGGTAAAGTGCACAGAAAAGAGGAACCAGTGGAAAGGAAAGAGTAGTTCCCGACGCCTTTCAAAGATAGATAGTGGCTGGCATAAAAGATTGGAATGAACGCCACCCTTGTGAATTTTCAAACAAATGGGTTCGCAGTTCAAAGGCAGAAGGAAGAAGGGCGAGAAGGAAGAGAAGTTAGTAGTGAAACGATTTCGGTCCCCTTGAACTAAAAACTAGATATCTCTCGGTCATAATTTACAGAGCAGAACGAGCGGGAAATGTACTACTATTTTATTTCCCAGGAGATAGGAGAGTACGAACGAGGGGCTCCGAATACTAGCCAAACATCGAAACTTGATGCCATCGTCTGAGTCCCAAATCGACCTTGACACAGGGCTTTTCTAAAGTTTTTTTTAGTCTTTCGAAATAGATTAGATGGCTTGGCTCGCTCAGTGCTTACACACTTCGCTCGCTGGCTTCAACCCTGCTCAGGCTTCCGCTCAGATGTCAGAACGTTCAAGACTTGGGCATGATGCTTACGGCTAGGAACTTGACTTCAAGTATCTAAGGGAGGTCTTGATTATGCCAAGGGCAAGAGCCGAAAGCGAAGGCAAGGACCCACTACTTTTAGATGTCTCGTTCTTAATGTCTTCAAAGCCGAGGTATGTCTCAACAATCCTCTCTATGTAGCAGAGGCGCCTCCCTCTTGGTTCTGTGAAAGCAAATTGGTGTGGTTTGTGCTGTTGTCAAATAAGGGACAACGAAGCAAGACAGACAAAACATGTGAGGGATTCACTTCTGGAGGTCACCCGCAATCCCAATGGCTAGCTCAACCCTATACCTAAATTATCACACGTCCATTTGAGGGAGCTACCGCCGCCACCACCACCACCACCACCACCAATCAGCACCACCACTTCTCTTTCCCTCACCGACCGGAGAATATTAACTATAGAGTCTTCTAGGGCGGCCTTGTAGACAGGCGAACTAATACGGGAATAACCCCCCTTACCACAGTTCTTAAGGGAAATGGAACCCTCCTAGCTACGCTATCCCACTCGGGGGGGAGTATTACAGTCAATGTACTCTCGTTAAGCAGGAGCACAACCCTATACCCTATACCTATATAGCATAGTGCATGGACTACTTATTGAACTAACAGACCTTGATTTGCTACTTGACCGGAAGGGATACAGGCAATACTTGTTACTACTCTAACGGAGGGTTGATTCTCAAACTAAAGCCTACTGTGAGTATGGCACAAAGGGACAGATTGAGGGCAAGAAGTCTATCTCGCACTAATGGACTCGAGCCACGGGAGCAAAAAACTATAGCTGGCTGCCCAAGCAACGAGCAAAGCCAGCGATCAGATTCGTAAGCTATTTCATTCAATCAATCAGGACAGTCCGCTTCTGAATGCAAGACAACAACATGATAACCAGCTTCTGAATGCAAGACAACTACAAGATAATCAAACTTAGCTGGAAGCCAGAAAGAAGGATGGACTCACTCAATCTTCAGCTATCTGGCTGATGTCCAGAGTAGCCGGTGGGAGTCGGAAACCTATGCCGAACTCAAGGCCTACTTGATTTCGTTCAAGAAAGACATTATATATATATATATATATATAAGTAGTCTCCAGAGGTTCAGATCTCCAGGGGTAGGGACAACGAGTACTATCGTAAGCATAAGGTACTCTCCCAAGTTCGTTGTAGGCAACGGAGGGAGGAGTGAAGCGACATACAGGTTTGGTTGGTGAACTGGGGGGGCGGAGTCGGAAGTGGCCTGAGGAAGAATCTGCCCCGGGCTTTTGATAAGGACTGAGTGATGGGAGAGGAGAGGTTGTGTACAACAACCTTAACCGTACAAGCCTAGGCTGGCTTTTCCTTGTGTATTCTCCCGTCATCGTGTGGGGTGCTAAGGGTTGTTGCCCTGTAGCAAGTAGCCATCTAGCTACCCACGTATTCCATCTTTTTGTGCCTTCTTCTTCCTGCTCTTGTCTTGGGAGATAGCCATGAATTGAGACAGAGAGTCTCATCAGAAAGAACAACAAGTGCAGCAAGAGACCTCATCAGGTCAGCCCTTATTTGAGGGGCAACGGGCACATGATGTGTTTCAGACGTACTCTCGTCGTTCAGACCGGTAGAGTCCTCTCTCCCTCTCTCCTCAACTGATCAGACTTCCACCGTCCTCCTCCTTGATAAAACGTGAGTGAGGGAAAGACATAAAGAACATATAGGTCACAAGAATCTCACTAGAAACTCACATGCCAGAAGCAGTCGTGTGGGAAAGAACGGTCAAATTGGATTCTAGCCTTGAAAGCCGGTCCAAAAGACTAAGATCTGCACCTTTCATAACTGCCGCCCATCCAACATGATTGGCCGGAACCAGGCGCATAAAAGAGGCTTACATTCCTTATTTATCATATTGAAAACATGTCTTTATGGGTGAGGGTATTTAATCCTTCACTTCCCCCATTTAGTGAGAAAGTGCGTATACTCGAAGGAAGGCGGAATATTTCACCCCTCATCTGGAGTAGTTTAGTTAGTTGTTAATAGCTTGTGATTCGGAGTTGTCGACCCGTCATTTTCAGTCGAGTAAAGCCCTCTTCATCGCAGTCGCTCAATACGTTGTATCGATGGAGTGACATCTGGGCTTATCCCTTCTCCCTTCTCCCTCTGATCCCTCTACTTGAGGGCTCAATAAGCAACCGAGTGACGGGTGAACCACATCTGTTCCAATTCCAGAGGCTTTCTCTGATCAAAGTCGGATCAAATGCAAATATTCTATTCTAGAGGAATCGGTTTTTTGGGAACCTTGGGCTGTAAGGCGATGGTTCAAAGATTTCAATGCCTTCTATTCCGGTCAATGAACCGATATTGGGAGGGAGCAGCTAACCAATCTCATTTCTCGGATAAGTCCATCAGTTTAGAGATTAATTCATGCTCTTTTATCCCCTTGTTCAAGGAGTCGGAGATGGCTTGGCAGCACCTCTCTTCGGGCCTATCAGTCCGATCTGTCTATCTGCGTTCACCCGGCTGCTTTCGTCCCATATCACTGTTGCCTAATCAACCGCCCAACTTCAACTCCACAACTTTTGCTACTCCTAGCACTGACTTGGCTTCGAAGTTGATAGCCTTCATCCTACTCGAGTCTTTCTCAAGGTGTAGGCCTAACCTCTTGGCCTCATCACCTGAAATGAAGTTGTGAGTAGCACCTGTGTCCACCATGGCCATGGTGCTCCTCCCATTGAGCTGTATGTCCACATACATGAGCTCCTTGGTGGTCTTGGAAGCTGGTTGGACATCCAATGCATGTGCCTTGATGGCATTGAGTATCCTAATGGCTCCCATCTTAGGCTCCTCCTCTTGGTCACTCTCATCAACCTTCAAGAAGTTTTGAGCCTTTTTCTTTGGGCACTCAGCAACTCTCTTCTTTGGGCACTCAGTGGCTCTGTGATCTCCATCACAAATAAAACAACTAGTACGGCGTTAAATGGGCTTACCTCTCCTCTTGTCATCGAAGTTGCCCTTCTTTTCACCTTGCTTGGGGCCTTTTTGCTTGTCTCCTCCACCTTTTCCTTGGTTAGGCTTGGAAGTCTTGCCCTTGGTCGATCCCTCGGCCTTCTTGGTGAACTCAACAAGCTTCTTTGCAGTGGCCAAGGCTGCAACCCATCCATGAAGAAGTAAAGCTTATCCTTCTTGTTTATGCTAGAGATATTGAGCATTAGGGCCATGAATTAGTTCATATAATCTTTTATGGAACCAGTTTGCTTCAACTTCTTCAAGTTCTTCCAAGCAAGATACTCCACATTCTCGGGGAAGAACTGGGCCTTGATCTCGCACTTGAAATCTTCCCAAGTCTTGACGCTGCACAAGCATTGGGTGACATCGCTGTACCGTCGTCTCCACCAAAGCATAGCATCATCAATGAGGTCCAGACTTGTCTATCGGGGCCTGGTTTCCAAGGAATTTTGATATCTTTGATTATATTAAAAGGCCCAATAAGACTCTAAATATCAAAGAAAATCCATGATTGGGAATCTCCAACTATGAAGTCCCCTACTTTTGCTTTGAGAGATTTGTCTGATATGCCAAGATCTGCATCGATATGGGAATAAGAACTTGAAGCATCAGAATCAAGAGTCTTTTGTCTGCTCGAGCCTGTCCCCTATCCTGTTGATTGGGCAGGAGTTCCTCTTAAAGGAAGCTCTTTTTCGGGGCCCCTCTCTCCAACGAGCTTTTTCCGGGCAGTGCCAATGTTGAGTTGGATCTAAGAATGTAAGGAGATGAGAAAAAGTGCTGAAAAGCACGCTTATTCGCCCTAGTAGCTTCATTGGAAAGGGAAGGCTATAAGTTAAGCTAACGCCCTCTGTTTAGAAGTAGGCAAACCATGCTGAAAATTGAGAGCTGGGATGGCTGCTAAGCCTTATGTGTGGAAGGAAGTGAATGTCTCACTCCAATGAAGCACGAAGAGATCACTTCTTTCTGTTAGGCGTAGACCGAAAGAGGAGGTCTTGAGAGGGGTCTTTTTACGGGCTTTGGGCCGCATCCCACCAAAAGCACATATGAGGTCTCAGGCGATGCGGTTGCCAGTGCATCCCGACTAATGCGGCCACATTTTAAACACTAGTTTATGACCACCAAACTCATGGCATGCAATATAGACAATTTTGGGTTGCCCCATTAATTAAATTCAGTGATAAAGAAAAAAACTTCAATGACCATGACAAATCAACCAAAAACATAAGAATGTTCATAACAACATAAAGAATCAACAAAAAACAAACTTGGAGTTGGCTATTGGCTCAAAAGACAAAGACATGAGAATGCACTATACAATAGTACAACCAACCTTGATGATAATAAACAAACACGAAATAAAATAAAATCAAACACCTAAGCAAATCAGCCAGAAACAAATAGAGGAACATGGCAAATGGAGCAACACCAAGCTCAAATGAATAGATACATAAAAAAGCTCATAAGAAAAACCCAAACTTAGTCTAAGCTAATAGGTAGACTTAACAGTAAGCTAGAGTAGAAGGTTAGTCATGGGCCAGAAAACATGTGAGGGTGATTTGTAGACTGAGAATTCTCAAATCATATGTATTTCTAAGGTCTAAGCGGTTCACAACCTCTCCAGGCTGATGTACTAGACTAGACCAAACCTGCTGATGTGAGGGGTCCAAAATTTTATTGTGGTCATTGTATGCATTCACATTCATAAAATTAGAAAAATTCACATACCTCAAGGAGCTCCCATGGTGAGTCTGGCCACCGAACTCGATCGGCGGCAAGGGCTGACAACACAGACCCGTTTACGAAACCCTTAACCCCCTCCACAGTCATTCTGATCTTGACACCCCGCACCCACGGAAAATTAAGGGCCCTATCCACAGTATGTATCTCCACGCAGAATGCAGGGCCCCTATTCGGGTAATAGACCACCTCAAATTGATCTCCGCTTGCCACCAACTCTGCAGCCCTCACGACATCCTCAGGTGGAAGCCAAAATAATCGATTTTGGCCCTCCGCTGTCATCCTTCTCCTCAACGCCACACACACCACCCCATCGTCTCCACGTGCGAACACGACAGTGTCCTCACTCGCGAGCATCTTTGCATTCACAAAGGCGCTCCACCCAGTTGTTAGGAGGTGGCGCTTTGGCGACCCCCTGTAAATGTGTCTGAATTTCCATGTTTCCCCGTGCACATCCCGCATGGACAAGTCTTGGGCCGGTTTCTCGACGGACTTGTCAAGCCTTGGGAATACAGACTCGGCACATGCGTTCGGCACCGAGAAGCCACCCCCGTTGTTTGCATCACTCGGAGTCAGCACCTTTGCATGTGAATCGGTCTCTACAGCCCTTGCAAAGAAATCTGTAGGTGTTGGGTTCTCACTGATTGAGAAGGGAACGGGGATGAGCTTGAGGACCGCAAAGACCTCGTCGGTGTGCTGGCTGCCGAGAAGCTGGACATCAGAGACCCAACAAGGGACGGAGTGTGGGGTATTGGAGGAGAAGTTGGGGGGGGAGGAGGCATGGGCAGCGTGGCCCTGTGGGAAATAGTAGACAAGTGAATTCAGGGGTGGGACTTTGGCGGTCTTGCCAGCAAAGGCCCGCCACAGTTTTGTAGGGACCTCAGTTCCCAAGCTTGGGTCCATATCTGCGAAAACAAGAAGAGGTTATTAGAAAACAGAGTGTTAGACATTGTTAAAGAGTTTTTTTCTATAAAGAAGAAGAGTATCTAAGATAGTTTCAGAATGAGGTAGTTAGAGGTTGTTACTTGTAACGTAGCTTCTCTCCAAGATAGTTTCAGAATGAGGAAGTTAAGAGGTCATGTCTATATTGATTGACCCAAAGTTAGGTGGTGTCTATATAGACGTTAAAGGTCTTCCCCTACCCCTACATAGAAGATATATATTTCTCCCTATCTAGCCGTCCAATTTAGATAAAAAAGATATATATTCTCCCATTCAGCCGTCCAATTTAGTTCAAGAAGATATATACTTTTGCCATCCAGCCGTCCAATTTAGATCAAGAAGATATATACTTCTCCTATCCAGCCATCCAATTTAGATCAAGAAGATATATACTTCTCCCATCCAGCCGTCCAATTTAGATCAAGTGACCCACTCACGGTTTGATCTAGATCCCCAGCCATCCAATTTAGATCAAGTGAGCCACTCACAGTTTGATCTAGATCCGCAGCCGTCCAATTTAGATCAAGTGAGCCACTCACAGTTTGATCTAGATCTGATGCCTATGAGTATTTTATTTTTAATTTTTTTTAAAAAAATTGTATGAATATGAAATTTCGTACATGCAATGGGGGCGCTCCT
>NW_006498792.1:684804-697986 GCF_000471905.2 Amborella trichopoda | reverse complement strand
TAAATTACAATGACCAAAGTACCCCTTGAAATTTTTAGGAGTATTTTAGTCATTTTATTTTATTGAAAATATTATTTTTATATTTATTTAAAAGTAAGATTTTAAGAGAGGAGTGGACGCCTAAAATTTGGTTTCAAAATATTTCGTAGAAAAATATTTAAAAATAAAATAGTGTAGAACATGACATTGTGATTTGGGACATCTCAGATGTCCATTCTCAATGGATAGTTGCATCAATGGACAGGGACAGTTGGATGGACAGTCGATTAAGGGGTCTGTTGTGATTTGGGACATCTCCGTTATCCATTGAGAATGGACAGTTGTATCAATGGACGGGGTCAGTTGGCTGGACAGTCGAACAAGGATGGACAGTCGGATAAGGGGACTGTCGGATAAGGATGGACAGTCGGACTGTCGGATAAGGAGAAGTATATAAGTTTTAAGTGGGGACTGTTGGATAAGTCGGATAAAGAGAAGTATATAAGTTTTGAACTTCTTGACTCTCCTAAACCATTATGTTGCAGTAGAACTTGCTCGAATTCTTGAACTTCTTGACTCTCCTAAACCATTATGTTGCAGTAGAAACTTGCTCGAATTCTTGAACTTCTTGACTCTCCTAAACCATTATGTTGCAGTAGAAAGCTTGCCCTAGATGGATAGACACAAAGTTTCTAAAAAAAATTCTGAATATGACTCATCCTAAACCATGGGAATAGTTCTAATGTGACTCATCCTAAACCATAATATGACTCATAGTCCTAAACCATGGAGTCATCCTAAACCATAATATGACTCATAGTTCTAATATGAGAGTCATCCTAAACCATGGGAATAGTTCTACTATGACTCATCCTAAACCAGGGGAATGGAAATAGTTGTGAGGAACCATGGGAATGGTTGTGGAAAGACTAACCATGAAAATTGTTGTGGAAAGAGGAACCATGGGAATAGTTGTAAATAAAGATTAGGGAATAGTTGTGACCTCCTTTTAATAAAGACTAGTTAAATTACGATAAAAGCTAGTTGACTTACGATAAAAACTAGTTGAATGTAGAAGAATGACCAAATATTCATCGACCAAAGGTATTTATTAGTTATAAATCTATTAGGCAACAGTTGATTCCCCATTGACTTCCCAAAAAAAAACCAGCAACTCGTTGATGTTAGATAATAAAAAGCACAAAAATCAATTTTCTTAATTATTATTTGTTACAAAATTTTTAAAACCTTTTTTTATTTTGTTAAAAAAGTACTTTAATATGATACTGATTTTCGTTTTGTTTATAAAAAAGAAAAATGTGTTATATGTGAAAACTTCACAAATTTAGAATTATATGATAAAAAAGTCGAAGAACTACTCTTATGAAAAACAAAATTCTCCAAGAATATACTATTTTATATTTTGTGAAAACCCTTAAGAAATATGTTAATGTGTCATGAAAAATTAAAATCATTTAAAATTTATAAATTAAAAATATGAAATATTTTATTTATTAAATTTTTATTTTAAACTTATGATTGGACTGGACAGTTTAAAACTATGGGAAAGTAAAAATAGAATGGAAATAGAAAATGTAAATAATAAGAAACTCAACCATAAACTATTTTTTAAGCCTAAAAATATGCATTTTTAATTTTCGAAAATTGAAAGAATGAATAAAATTAGTATCCAATTTTTTTCAATTTCCTATATTTGTATTTGAGGTCACACAAGTGGTAATAAAAAATAAAGAAGTGAAAAGTATTTCAAAGACCTAACAATTTCAAAATTTAAATATTAGAAACTAGTTTGGTACTTTTAAGCATTTGTTAGTTCTCATAAAGTAACCAAAAAGAAATGAAAAAAAAAAAAAAACGTGAAAAAGCACTCATAACATTTTTACGAAAAATTTAAAGTTCATAATTAAATGAAAAATACCTGAAAATAAAAAAAGGAGTTCGCAAATCACACTCATTCTTTGTAAAACACTAGAATTTTTACAGTTTCTTCAACATCAAGCATCAAATTAAAAGTGCAAAATTTTCATTAAAAAAACAAATAAAATTTTTGGAACATGTTCTCTAAAGAAAATATTCTCACGATAAGATTATGAACCAAAAACATGAATAAATTAGATGATTGTGAAATTCAAATAAAATAACTACATACTTTCACGTGGCAAGGTTTTTCTAATACAATTTCACATTAAATCTTTGAATGAAAATGCAACAACTTATCTCAGAAGCTCAATATGATTATTGAGCCTTATAGACGTGCAAGAGCATCTTCACAAAGTAATATAATTGCAAAAATATGAACATAGATTACAACAAAAAATTAATACAAAAAAGGAAACTGGAAATAAAAAATAAATACGGAAATTTACAGGTAACTATATTTGAATAATATAAAATAATAAACTAATAAAATAAGTAGAAAATATCAATGCAGAATGTTAAAGGCAATAGTTAAACTGTATGTAAATCTTCTCTATATATATGGGTGATAAGGGAAATGAAAGGCAAAGCTACTTGACCCATGAGTTTCAAATATTATAAAAAAAAAAAATTTATTTATTTTTTTGGGAGAAACAATTAGAAATTTTTAAGAAAATTTTGTTTAAAATCGCACTAAAAGTAATAAATGAAAGAGACCTATCAACTGAACTATTAAATTTTTTCCAACCACGACCATATAATAGAACATTGAATTAAAAATAAAATAAAGGAATCACAATAGAACCAACTTTCTCTATATATATGGGCGATGGGGAATGTGTAAGGCAAAGCTATATACTATAAAAAAGAATTTATTTATTTTCTTGGAGACAATTGGAAATTTTGCAGAAGAATTTCTTTCACACTAAAACTAATAAATGATATAGAGAACTAATAATTAAACTATTAAAATTTTTTCAAACTCGATCATAAGAACATTAAATTAAATTTTTTTTTCAACCTCGATCATAAGAACATTAAATTTTAAAAAATAAAAGAATCACAATAGAACCAACTTCCAATTGAAGAAAATTAACATATTTGAGTCATATAAGAATAAAGAACGATATTTTTTACATATTACCTCATTGATAGCTTTGGAGCATTAGAGAAGGAAGACGTTGATCAGAGAAGGGAGGTAACATTACAGAATAGAAAAGCTGCTTTGAGAAACCAATATTATAGTAAGGAAGAATCACATTTCATTTAATATCAAATTAACGTAGTCATAGTTATCCTTACAATCTTGAGATTTTTCTTTAGACGATGATCATGAGATTTTATTGATGATCATCATCATTTTAGCTTTTATCCAATGAATTGGGGTGGGCTACATAAATCTGATTTCTCCATTCTATTTTATTAAATGCCATACTTCCACTTATCTTTTGAGATATAAAAAATAACTTAGTTTCGTATCATTCATTATATCTAATGATATACATAAAATAAAGTAAGATGACCTCTATCTTTCTCTCTCACATCCCTCTCTCCCTCAAAGATAGGGATTTGGCACGTTTCTCTCTCTCAATCTCTTAGTGCATATACTCTCTAAAATTAGAAGGAACTCTAAATATTCACTTCGGTTAAAAAAAAAAAATATTCACTAATACAAATCTTTAATGATCACTCTCCTTGATTTTCTCTCCTCTCACGTGGACTTCTTTCCCTTATATTTATCTTTTTTGTTGCGTAAATACCTTATGTCTATCTTTTTATTTTCTTTCGATCTCTCTTAGAGTTGCCTTAAAAGTGCATGCACTAATTTTAGAAATTTAAGGAAAAAAAAAATGTCTCTTCCTTCCTCTCTTCCCTTAAAATAAAAAACCCTCGATATTTACTTATACAAATCTTCAATGATCACTCTCCTTGATTTGCTCTACTCACGTGTACTTCTTTCCTTTATGTTTATCTTTTAAGTAATGATCTTTAGGATCCCAAATAATCACCATTAAATCCCAAATGATCACCATTAAATCCCAAATGATTACATAAATTTGACACATATATCTAAAAAAGTTATCACATGGGTGTGGGTGTGGGTGTGGGACTTGACTTTTCTAGAGATTTATACGAAATTTAATGGTGATCTTCTGGGTCCTACACATATGTGTGAGAGGGTCTCATAGGATCATTATTCCTATCTTTTTTGTTGGGTAAGCACCTTACGTCTATCTATATCCTTGATTTTCTTTCAACCTCTCTTAGGAGATTTTTTTTGTTGGGTAAGTATCTTAAGTCTCGGTAAGTACCTTAAGTCTCCGTGATTTTCTTTCAATCTCTTTGGAGATATTTTTTGTTGGGTAAGTACCTTAAGTTTATCTATCTCCTTAGATTTTCTTTCAATCTCTATTGGAGTTGCCTTAAAAGTGCACGCACTAATTTTAGGAATTTAAGGAAAAAATATGCCTCTTCATCTTTTCTCTTAAAGGTGAGAATGTCTCCTACATCCTATAAAATTAGGGGTAATATTATAATATAGACCCTATAGAATTAGGGGTAATAATGTAGTATAGAAAAAAAATTATCTCTCTCAAAAAATTCTCTTTTCCTATCTTCCCTTAAAGGTGGGGAATGTCTCCAACACCCTATAGAATTAAAGCCGCAGTTTGCATATGGATGCGCCTTCAAATTTTGTAGCTGTAGAGGTAAGGTGCGCCTTCAAATTTTGTCATGGTATATAATTTTGATATAAAATGTTCTTAGTATTATATCAAAATCTAATTTTATATCTAATTATAAAATTTAATTTTAAAAAATGGTTAAAATCAAGTAGATCTATAAACATATGAAAATCTTGAAAAGGGACGGTGTAGATAATATATTGTAAAATGCATTATTTCTTAGACTTAAAATCTTTTTATTTTTCATGGTCATACATCTCGAAGTCGACTTCGAGATGATCAATCAAAGGGTTTTTCAACATTAAAACTACTTTTTCCGATAGATTTTTGAGTTGCATTTGTAGCTGTGCTATAGAGGTAAGGTGTGCCTTCAAATTTTGTCATGGTATATAATTTTGATGTAAAATGTTCTTAGTATTATATTAAAATCTATTTTTATATCTAATTATCAATTTTTAATTTTAAAAAATGGTTAAAATCAAGTAGATCTATAAACATATGAAAATCTTGAAAATGGACGGTGTAGATAATATGTTGTAAAATGCATTATTTCTGAGACTTAAAATCTTTTTATTTTTCATGATCATACATCTCGAAGTCGACTTCGAGATGATCAATCAAAGGGTTTTTCAACATTAAAACTACTTTTTCCTATAGATTTTTGAGGTACATCCGTAGCTCTACATTATAACGTTGCAACCTTAGATAAACTTGGTCCTAGAATTAATTCTCTTTCTTCCCTCTCTTCCTTCAAAGGTGGAGAATGTCTCCTACACTCTATAGAATCTTTAAGGGTGCTTTAAACATGGGGAATGTCTCCTACACTCTATAAAATTAAAGTCCTTTCTTATTTTCGCTACATGTGTCCACTTTTTAATTCTGGTTTAATAATGTCTCTTAATTCTTGCTTAATAATATAGTATAGAAAAAAATCTCTTAATTCTGGTTTAAGATCTCATAGATGATCTCTTTAGGGCCCTTCTTATTTTCACGACATGTGTACACCCATTAATTCTGCCTTAACAAGTTAAGCCATTAACTCTAACTTAATAATCTAGTATAGTACAGAAAAAAGATCTCTCTTCAAAAAGTCTCTTTCCCTCAGAGGAGAAAATAAAAAATAAAAATGAAATATGTTCCTGAAAAATACGCATCCTATGATTGTACTTGAACCATTTAATTTTTGAAAGGAATGATTTAGATGTTCAAGAACTCAAATTCTACTATAACCATCTAGATATAGTTATATGGACCAGAATTTGTAAATTAAAGAAAACAATCTCAAGTATTTTCTAGAGTTAAATGTACAGTATGCTCCTGAGGGAGCATACTAGATGCGCTCCCGGGTGACAGCAAAGGATAACTCTTCAGAATTAGGATAACCACGTGAAGAAAATTTCATGTTTTCAAGAAGCAAAACATAATTTATGTCAAATGTGATATGTTTGAATTGAGCAATATTAACTATAAAACTCCCTCTCCATCTGCATAGGTCTTCCAAGTGAATTTCATGAAAGTTATCATGGGTTTCTTTGAAGCCTTCTTTTCTGAATCAAATATAAAGTTGGCTTATGTGAAATCATTGATGGTCTGGGATGCTTAGGTTGAGATGTGAGTTGATTTCTGCAGTGTACATTCACGTTGCTTATCTTCTTTGCTAGAATAAGGTGTTACTGCCATCTTAAATCTCTCTCTAATATAGTCATGCCAATGAAAATGCAAATCACTTGAAAGTTGTTTATATGATTTCTCACTGAGCAATGGAACAAGGAAAAAAAAATAGTCCAGCCAAAATTCACCAGCAGCAATGATCCATACATGAAAAAATGAGCGGCTTTGTTGCAATGATCCATACATGAAAAAATGAGCGGCTTTGTTGCAATACATTATTTCCGATTCATCCCTTAACTGGGAGAGAGAGAGGGAGGGGGAGAGATGAAGTGCCCATTTCAATGAACCCACACTTCTTGAATATCAGGAAAAGGACAGGTGAAGCTGGGCGATTAAACATTGTGAACCTGCTGCAGGACCACGATCCAGCCGGCAAACCAGAAGCAAACCCTTCAACTGTCTCCAACTCTTCCCTGGGAATGCAATAGTTGGGCATTCTTGAATGAAGAGTAAAAACAGTTCTTAAAGACTTCAAATAAAGAAAAAAGAAAAAAGAAAAAAATAGTTCTTAAATCAAACGGATGAAGAAACCAGTTCACAGAAAGAGAGAGTAGCAAAGAATGGAAGAGGCAATTAGAGAGTAATTGTATTACTACAGAATATAATAGGCTCTCTTCCCAAGAGAGAGAGACTCCATTAGAATGTTCAACACACACAATATGTATACATATATAAAGAGAGAGGAAAAGGGGGAGAGTTATATACATATACATATAGAGAGAGAGAGAGACCTTCCACCAGGATGACCAATGTAAACCATTACACTGATGAACCCCCCCCTTTGTAGAATCCTGGTAGTGGCTTCCAAGGCCGGTAATGTCGTCTTTGGTGAGGTTATTACCGCCTTATCACCTCCAGGAAGGTAACCCAAGTTGAATGCCACAAGCCTGAGGCAAAACATATGGTATGGCAGTTATTTTACAGCCATACAAATTGGTGGTTTAAATCGAAATTAAACCAAATGATTAGGACATACACCATATTGAAGTTGGGTTCTCAAAATCAAAAGAACTTATTTGACAACAAGAATGTGGTTTCAATGAGCCAACATAACTCTGCCTCCATGTGAAATTTAGATATCCATATTTTCTTTTTATTTAATTATACTGATCATTCTATAGAAAAGAGAGAGATACAGAAAGAAAATAGTAGAAATGTCATAATACTTACCTAATGGATACACCTTCAGGTACAATTTCCTCCATTCTGCTATGGCATAGTAAAAAGAGCTTAACCAGTCCCCTCTGCAAACAGAGACCAGCAGACAATTCAGCAATTGCTTAAAACAGAGAAAGAGAGAGAGAGAGAGAGAGAGAGAGAGTATACTTCACCTTAACAAATAACAAGTACGAATGTCAAACCTATGGATTTAGTCTGGAAATCAAACATAATAGGAATAGCATTCTGAAATATTCTATTGAGAAAGTAATAATACCTCATAGAGAGTAGCCGCTTCATCTAGCAAGGAATGAGTACTATCTAAAGCAAATTGCTGAATATCTAGTCCATATACATGTCCATGACCTGATCCATTAGAAACCATCTTAAGCAAAGCCAAGGTATCATGGCCATTCCCGCATGTAGCATCGATCACAATATCACCTCCTCGAACAACATGCCGCCATACTCTAAGTTACAGCCAGGAGAAATGAAAGACCATTTAGAGCTTTTATTTTGGAATCCGTAAGAAAAGAGAAAGCGTGAGTTTCTAATAGCTCATTGTACCATGAATGAGCAATGTCCACTGCGATCACGGACATCTGGTTAAATGAATGGGACATGAGGATCTCTCTCTCTCTCTCTCTCTCTCATCCATCAATTATCAGACGGTCGCACCCCTATCAGTGTTTAAAACTCCCTATCAGTGTTTAAAACTTGGTGAGTCCGAGACAGGTGCCCGAGTCGCTTGCAACTGGCACCTTACCAGTTCCTATGACCCAGACTTGGAAAAACTAAGTCTTTTGCGAGTTTGAACAAGTATTGCCTAGTCTGCCCAAGTATAGCCGAGTCTCAACCAAGTCTGGGTCTTCCAAATAACTTGTGATTTTGGTCTGACTCTTTGACCAGTCAGACTTGGGACTTAGCGATCTGACTCAGACCCCTCTGCACCGATCCGGTTCCATGCCTAGTTTTGTGTTTTTAAACAACGATTCCAATGAACAAATGGCTTTTCACAGTCCATAGGACTATAAATTACATACATTTTCTTCCACTGATGGTCAGAGAGTGGAAATTAAACAAGATGGTTTGTTCAAAAGCTGTAGCTGCTTGAACAATGGAGCTGACATTCTAGGCACTGGAAAGTGTCATCTATAAATGCAAGGATATTTACACCCTCTAGTTAACTCATCATATGGGAAGGAAGAATGCTACAATTCTAAATTTCTACTAGATGTTCGCCTTATAAAACATAAATTGTTTCACTAGTATGAGTGAATTTGGCAAAATTTGTAAGGAGTTCTCCATGACTCAATATCAACATGTCAAGATTCAAGTTATAAGACAAAATAAGAGTCGAGCAATAAAGGAGTAGAAGTTGATTAATTGAAAATGCAAAAATTATGCATCGAAAAGGGGGAAATTGTACCTACGAGTGAGCTACTTCTGTTACTTTTCTCTCGCCATAAATGAAACCCATCAATGCATCCTCCAAACCTGAAAAACAATGGGTTCAAAAGTAGAATTAAATTCATTTCCCATATTGTTTTAGTCTATGTTACAAGGATGCCAATACGTGTCTCACCCTCACATATACGAGGGCCAAAAGAGTCACCCCAAAAGTGGCTCTTCTGACACAACACATTTATACATTATTTGAAAGAAGGGGAGGGTGACACTACAGTGCTTCTAATGTTCTGTAATGTTTTGGATGAAGGGGAACGTAAGTTCTATCTAGATGAAGGGGAAGGATTTGAGTGACGCTAAAGAACTTATATCGCGTTATTTTCTAAATTGTCAAACAGGGCATTGTTAAGTTTCTAAATTGTCAAACAGAGCATCGTTCCTCAGTGCGTCAACACACCGCTAAAAACCATTCACACCGGTGTCCACGTTACATAGGCTTTAAGACAAGATGGAATAAAATAGCTAGTGAAAAATGTATTTTTCATAGGAGTAGCCAAATGAAGAGCCAACAAGTGCATAAACTATACGACAAAGGAAAGAGGGTATCTGTTAAAAGCAGGTATCCATATTAAAAATAAAGTAAAGCATCTTCATTCATTGATTATACTTAGTAAACCATTCACAATTACACTGCATTAGCCAACAAAAAGAGAAAAGAAAGAGCTTCATTATATTATCAGGCAAAAGAAGAAAAACAAGACGATTGAAAAGGTCATAAGAAGTAAAGGGAAAATGGTTACCGAGACACCAACTTTACCACCAGAGAAACCTAAATTCTCCCCATATTTCCAAACTTAAAACCCTAATCTTCATTAAAATTCACGTTTCCTAGCCCAAAACCCTAATTTTTATTCAAACTTCCTCATTCACTGTAGTGGAGAAAAAATTAGAATAAAATTAACACAGATGGAGATTCTTGAACATACCCAATACTGGAGATGTCTCTGAAACTGAGCTAATTGCAAAATTTCCAGATTTTGTATGCTTCTTCTTGTACTTGAACTCTTCTGAAACTAGATTAGGGTTCTGTAGGCAACAAACTTTAGGAAAATTTTGTCTGAGTGAAAAGGAACTGGGGCTAAACAATGGGAAGTTAGGAATGGACATTCTCAAGCAAGTAAAGGTCTTCATAGCTGAGAATATTGGCCAGAAATGGAAACTGGAAAGCTTGAAATTTTAGGCTATTGAGGTTCAGATAATGGTATTTATACTGAAGAAAAAAGCATTAAACGGATGAATAAGGGAGCGGAAGCACAGAATCTAGACCGCACAAATTACATCTGACGGTCAAAATTGATTTAGGAGCCTCTGGCGTTTAAGGGGTGCGATGTCCGTGTGAAACACCTCTACTGGTGCGTGTGTTTCATGAGGGGGAGGCCAAATTGAGTTCTAAACTTTAGAGTGAGAGACATGAACCTCCCGCGTGCCATTCGACCCCCTTCGCCATTCTGGTTCCCATTGACACAACCCCCACCACCCAAAACACCTGCTCCTATGTCTCTCTCTTCTCATTCCTCTTCTCTCTCTTCCCCTTTCTCTTATTATTCCCCTTCTCTCCCTTCTCACTCCTCTGCACCTCAAAAGTCCCAAATCACACCATCAACTAACGCATCCATTCAAATTACTCATTTCCTTGCTCTCTCAGCAACTCAAATTGAAAAACCAAAGCACCCATCAAAATCAATAGCTCTTCTTTCTCTCTCTTCTTCTTCTTCTCCTTCAAAGAACCCACCTTTCTCTCTCTCCTACTCTTCTCTTTCTTCTGCTTTCTGTAACACATCAAAGAACCCACACTCCGTTTTTTCTTCTTATTCCCAAACCAGATGGCTCTCAATTACAAATGCTCCCTCTCTTTCTCTCTCTTCTCACTCATCTGCAACTCACACCCCCAAAACCCCCCTCTTTCTCAGACCTTCAATCCATTCCACCACTCTCCAAGACCTCCAAAACTTCAGGGAGTGGGCTCAGAAACTCTCTCTCTCAATTGGGTCCGATTCTTCTCTCTCTAAAATCGACCAACCCGAACCCAGTCTCTTATTTAGAGAGATAGAATGGCTTTTGCAAGATGCAATGGAGGATTACACCGCAAATACTCAAATGGGTTCCTCCACAAACAACAATTTTTTGAGACTGAGGACCTCTTTAGAGGATCTTTATGCTTTATGGGAAGAGAGAATTGTAAAAAGAAGGCCTTTTCAATACATTGTGGGCTGTGAACACTGGAGAGACATGGTTTTAGCGGTTGAAGAAGGGGTTTTGATACCAAGGCCTGAGACTGAGGTTTTGGTAGACATGGTTGAGGAGGTAGTGAGAGAAAGAAAGGATCTAAGAGAGGGTTTGTGGGTCGATCTCGGCACCGGAAGTGGAGCAATTGGGCTTGGAATAAGCGGGGTTTTGGGCGAAAGTGGGCTTGTTATTGCTGTGGATTTGAGCCCAGTTGCCATTGCAGTTGCAAAGTACAATATAGAGAGGTATAATTTGCAGGTTAGTGTTTGCTGTTTGAGTGATCAATTTAATGTGATTTAATTTTTGTTCTTATAAATTTTCCATAATCCATAGTATTGGTTGTTTTTCTCTGTAGCCCTACCATGAATTGGTTAATAAGACTGATAATGTTATAAGCACACATATTAGTATCATAATGTAGTTTTGCTTTCACATCTAGCTGTGGTTTCATTTAGTGATATGAGCAACCAAAATAGTGTTAATGTTTTATTGATTACCTCTCTCTATCTCTATTATGAGTTTGTTGACATGACCAGTATTGCCATCACTTAGTTCTATAATTGATACATTAGCTTCCACATTAGTGTTATTCTTGTTGTTTTTATGAGTTGGGCTTTGGTCTAGGTGATTATTAATATGATAAATTATGTATTCTTGATTCTTGGAGTGCACCCATGTTTCGTTTTTGCTAGTGCGACAATAGTCGGCCGAGTAACTTGCCTCGGGGCAAGTTCCTGGCGAGTTAAGTGTACAACTCGCCTGGCCCAAATAAATGCTAAAAAAGTGTATAAAAAATACAAAGAAATGAAAAATGTAAGAAAACTCTAGCATAATGGTTAGAAATGCTTCTTTAGAGGATTTTGTTAGTTTTTTAGATTATTTGGGAACTTTCATATTCTTCCCTTTTTAAAAATTTTGTCAGAGATGTGCAAGGTATAAATCCACTTTTTCAGTAATCCATCTTTTATAGGTATTCTTTCATCGTATTTAGTCTTCTAATAATTCTATTAACCCCTTTAACTTTTTCGTATTGTTACACTTTTATTATAGACTTTTTAACCTTTTTTTAGTTTTTTTTCACTTTTTTCTGGGGCGTACCTAACTTGAGTTACAAGGGCGGATTACTTTGGCTAGGTTGATTTTCTATACACTGCTTTTTTGCTTACTTCAAGCAAGTAATGACTGATAAAAAACTAAACAAAGACCAGAGGTAATCATACCAAGTCAATTTTGCCAGGTGCCTACAAGAAGTGTCAATGCAAACCTCATTTTTAAATTCTCTCACTGGACATATGGATCGTTTCAAAGAAGTTGTTTTCCTTATTATAATAATATTGTTGATTTTTTTTATACTACTATCATTTATTTTTCATTTTGAAAGCTTGTTATTATTGATGGTTAGCTTTCCTTTTTTCAAGAACTACAATCAATCCCAATCTCTCCCTCTCATCATTGTTTTCAGTGGTCAATCTCCACTTAGGAGTTAAACTGCTGGTTTGTGGTATGTTTGATCCATTTAGCTATGTAGAGCTGGTTTGTGGTAATTTGTTTTTAAGGATTTGATCTTATGGGGGTTTCTTTTTTTACTCCCATGCAATGGAACATCCCATCTTTTTCAACCATTGAAATGTGTATTTATACCATGATTTCACTGTTTCCATTTTGGAATGTGCACTTCAATACCAAGAAATTGTTTAGGCTTCCCCATTTCCTTCATATCTAAGTGAAGGTTCTTTGAGGACATATATTAGTTTCTCAATGCCTTATAGATGGGTTTCAGAGTTGGCAATTTATATTGAGGATACTCTTAACCCCTGAACCTGGATTCTTGACAGATATGAATGATCTTCATTGCGTTTTTCAAAGCCAAAGTCTGAACTGTGCGCTAAGTTTCTTGAACCAGGCCACAGGCCCTTATTTATGGCCAAATAGAGCCTTCTCCAGGCTATACACTAGTTGTCAAAATCTTTATATCCACAGAGGAACTTTTTTGTCTCTTCTACTGAATTACAACTATGGACCAAAATACTATCTCATTGCAACTCTCTCTCTCTCTCTC
>NW_006498792.1:674343-684764 GCF_000471905.2 Amborella trichopoda | reverse complement strand
ACGTACTACCGTACTACTTACTACGTTACTACGTTACTTCTACTTACTACTTCTACTACTTACTACTCTACTACTACTTACTACTACTCTCTCTACTCTCTCTCTCTCTCTCTCTCTCTCTCTCTCTCTCTCTCTCTCTCTCTCTCTCTCTCTCTCTCTCTCTCTCTCTCTCTTTGCAGTTTAAATTTTCGATTGAGCATTTGTATAGGGTTGAGAATGAACAAACTTGAAAAAGAACATGGAAATAAAAAACAATGATTCATGGGTCTACATTACATGGGTTCATATATGTATATGTGTATCAGGTTATGTTATCATGAAACTTCAACTTGGTGTTGTGCGTCAATACTTCGATAGGTTCGGAACTTGAGGACACCTGTCCATATAGAAAACATAAAAGTATTGTCGAGGGGCTCATTGCAGGGATTGAATTCAAGTGATTTTGGCATATTGTCCTCTATGACCTCGCTACCCACTTATTTTGTGGTATAACAAGGAAATTTGTATTTTATACTAAAGTAACATATTAGTTCATTTATAAATAAGAATCGTATAGGTGTGTCTAGCCATACTGGAACTTTACACTGTGCTTGACCCCTTTGACGCTTGTAGACACCTACACTCATCTCAGGGTCCATGCAACACTAATATCAGGATGTGCATGTGTTCTTATCATTTATTTGTGAATTGTGATATGTGATAATTTTGTCCCTCTTAGCTATTTAGCTGATGTTTATTTCTATAACACTAATATCAGGATGTGTATGTGTTCTTCTTATCATTTATTTGTAAATTGTGATACATGATAATTTTGTCTCTTTTAATTATTTACTTGATGTTTCTTTGTATTTGATGCTTTAAAGGATCGGGTGGAGGTGAGGCAAGGTTCCTGGTTTGAACCTCTTCAAGATGTCAAAGGAAAGATTGCAGGTCTGGTCAGTAACCCACCATATATCCCAAGTGAACACATTCCTGGGCTTCAACCTGAAGTTGGTAAGCATGAGCCGATATCTGCCCTAGATGGAGGTAAAAATGGCATGGACTATCTTCTTCACCTGTGCATGGAATCAGCTTCAGCCTTGACGCCTGGTGGATTTGTTGCTTTTGAGGTACTCAGCTTTATTGCAGAGAGACAGAGTTGTATGTTGCAGTAGTTATTTAGGCTTCATCTGCCTTTGGTTTTACTGTCCTGCTCTTAAACTGTTACTCCAGTATCCTGTTGTAAATAGTGAATTAGGAAAGAAAATACCCTAGGAGTGGTGCTTTTACTAGGTGTGCTGCATTAACCACCATAACCAGATAGTCCTATTTTGAGCTCTTCCAAACACAGCCTGACCAATCTGTACTCTAAAACTCACAACAAGTGTGCTTTGCATACGTGGTTCTCTTATGGGTACCCAGAATTGTTTAAGGTTTTAGAATATCTGAAAATCCCTTACTCTTATAAGTTCTTCAATGACTAATTGCTGTTAGAATGCCTAAAATTTAGTCCAGATTTACTTTTTGTGGGATAATGTAATCTAATTCTATAATAAGTTTCTTTACTTTTCTTTTCAGACAAATGGAAAAGATCAGTCCAAAATTATAGCAGAGTTTCTACATACCATGCCAAAAAATGGTTTTTGTGACGTGAAGATCCGGTCAGACTTTGCTGGAATTCCTCGTTTTGTCACCGGATTCCTTCGTTAAAATGACCTCAATTTTTCCTCTTTCGGGGTTCTATCAATGAAACAGCGGCATACACTTGAGGTTCCACAATTCAATGTACTGTTTTTTCTGGGTGTAGGTTCAAATTCGGAAGGGACAACAACTAAGAGTGTAAGCATCAACCATCCCTTACAAGAGACAGACATGTTAGGATTTCTTTTTTTGCTTTTGTGGGTTTCTCCATTTACCTACCACGACCTCAAATTACTACTTGGAGTTACTGGTTGGTGCACGAGCAAGTCCAAAAGACCCGCTAACCTCAAGGGGCATATCGGCATAATTATACATGTTTTGGCGGATTTTGCCAAAAAATGCTCTAATTGACAGGATCTCTGCTTTCTATATGTGATAAGGTTGGTTTTGATGTTCTCTACGTTTGTGGGGGCCCTCTTTCATTTTCTCGGTATTCATCAACCGTCGGGATTCGTTGAGTTAGAATTTGATTTGGAGACACACTATACACACTCACACGCACTAGGTGTTTCATTACTGTTGGATTTGGAGTTCTGATTAGAGAGACTCTCAGAAAGAGGCCTGTGTGCCCATGCTTCTGTTCAAAGCCATTATTGGAGCTAGCTTCTTTTGTGTTTAGTTAATTACGGTATTTTCCTCATTGAGTTGTCTTTTGTCTAGGTCTGCTAATTGGCATAGATGTACTTTCTTTTATAGCTCATTCATGGAAAAGGAAATAAATAATTTAAAGCATTTGTACTTGGGTGATCCATAGTTTGGAATCTGATGTTTGAGGTCTTGGTTTTTCCATCTCTCTTTCCCTAGCTTCTTTGCATGAAGCCCTTGTTGGAGCTTGCTCCCTATTTTTCAACTTCTTTACTTACCATCCATAGAAAAGGAAAGAGAATTAAAGGCATTTGATTTTGTGATTTCATGGTTTAGAATTTTATGATTGATACGTGTGCTGCGATTTTACAAGGCCACGGTTCAAATCTTTCTGGAAAAAGTAGCCTCACAAAGGCATCTCCACCTTGATTCTGATTGATATAACGAAAAATAGATTTAAAGCTTTAAAAATAATTAAAATCTCACAGCATTGTTTTCGATGTCGAGTCTTTATGGATCTGTTAGATTTGTACCATTTTTTAGCTTTAAATTCTATAATCAAGATGGATGGATTTGGAAGCGTACTGAGAGATTTTCGAGTGGGTCGTGGTCTTTTGGAATACGCACCCTTATATCTTGGTCTTTCGTACAATTAACGGAAGGCTAGAGGTTTATGATAAGAAGTAATGTTGTACATCAAAACCGCACCAGAAGCGTGTGAATTTGACAGATTATAAACATTTAAAATGGTGTTTCAAAACCTGGATTGGTGGGGTAGATTGTTTACCTATGAACCTGTCTTAGATCGTCAGTTAAGCGATTCGTATCGGGTTTGCATTAGTCCGAATCGACGATTTAGAAAAATATTAAAAAATAAAATGAAATAAAAATTAAAATGGGTTTATAGAGTAGGGATATAGAAGGGACTTAATAAAATATTAACATATATATATATGTGTGTGTGAAGGGTGCAGTTTGCATACGAATGCATCTGCAGGTGTAGAGGGGTAAGGTGCACTTCAAATTTTATCATGGTAAATAATTTTGACTTAAAATGTTCTTAGGATTATCTCAAAATCTATTTTTATATCTAATTATAAAATTTTAAATTTCAAAAATGGTTAAAATCAAGTAGATCTATAAACATACGAAATCTTAAAAAGGGACAGTGTAGATAATATGTTGTAAAATGCACTATTTATGAGACTTAAAATGTTTTTATTTTTCATATTCATATATCTCGATGTCGAAATGATCAATCAAAGGGTTTTTCAATATTAAAACTACCTTTTCCGATGGATTTTTGAGGGGCATATGCAGTTCTACATTATAAGGTACCATCCTTATATAAAGTTTTTCCATCTATGAAAGCACTTTATAACAAGTATGGGTGTACAACGATTTTGCCTATAGGCTCACCACTGTCCGTTTTTCGTGAACGGTGGGGATAGAGCCGGTGCGGTGCCGTCACAAGAGGCATCCACCTTGAACCACAACGGCTCTTATGTCCATGACGGTCAAAGGTCAAAGGGTCTCCGTCTTAAACCGCAATGATTCTACAAGAGCCGTTGTGGGGCAAAATTGCTGTACACTTTCACTTATGGGTACTAGATTCCGTGTCAGTTAGGATTCGATTCTAATCAATTTCCATCCGGATTGGCAATGACATAGAAAAATAATGAGTTTTTAAAACACTTAATCTTAAAAATAAACGAGACATTTATATGTGGCGCCTCCTGCATATGAAAAATATGCCTTATTTGCAGTTGTCTGACGAGTAGATGTGAAAAATAAACGAGTAGGTGTATATCTATTATGGCGAGAGATGGGCACAACCTTCCTTTTTATCAAGTGGTCTGTATCTATTATGGCGAGGGATGGATTGGCACAACTTCTAAAGCGGGATATTTCAATTTTGAATTGAAACTTTTATTGCTATTATAGTTTACTATCCACTTTTATATGATCTATCTTCCTGTGAAACTAGACTTGGCATTAGAATGACCGTTAGATTTCCACGAGTTTCAAGATCTACAGTGATCTGATGGTTTCTCCCTCTGCAACACACCATTGTTACTGTAGGAATCTGAAAGTACTGGTTCAACATCTCTTCTAATTCTTTGTTTGTACTTCTGCCTTGTATTTTGAGTCTCTACATGCGGTGGGACAACAATATTGTCATTAAGAACACATATATCTTTAAAGAACACATATATTTTTAAAGGATAATTTAAAATGAATGACCCCTAATTTAAGGATACCATCTTTCGGATGATCCAAAACTCTCTATTTGGGACATTCCCTAACCTTTTGGGGCACACCTAACAAAATTAAAAAACATCTTAATTAAAAATAACAAAAATACCTTCGAAAGGTGTTTTGGCCTTTTTCTTAACCAGAGATATTCTTTCTTAATTTTACGAGGTGCGTCGTGTGCATGCCCAACTTTCATTGCAAAATGTTTTGTAAAATAAAAAATAAACATGATATACTCTAAGCCATCCGATCAACATCATAAACTAACCATCATATTATGTCTAAAGTTGTCATCCTTTTAAATCGGATTGTTGGAAACAGGGGTTACATATTTTAAATGTAGGTGGCACCACATGCAATTTTAAATATTTCTCTAAATAAATAGCCCAAATAATATAATACAAAATACACTATATTTTAAAATACAATTTCCCTTTGTAACTCTTCCAAACCCTAGAGATTGTTCTTGGGGCCTGACACACTGACCACTAAGCCTAGATTCCAAAGCCACCTTCTCTGGTGTACACTTGGGACTTTGTCCTCATTAAAATTCAACTTCTCATTTATGCTCTCTAAGTGGGGTGCATCATCATATGAAAAATATGGTGACCTGAGAAAAATTACCCACCTTTAAAAGTGGTAACTTGGGGTCCAATGTGGGTGCATAGAGGTGTCAAAGCCATAAAGTGAGTGGGCGTACTATTTTTGGATGGAAAGCATAGTATATATATATATATATTTCCTTTATAGAAGATCTCCTCGAGAGGGTTTTTTTCGATCTAAATTTTTGGGAATCGCACACAAATTATCAGATCAATTATTCCAAAAAATAAAATCTTAAAATTTTGCGTTTTCTAACACTTTTATCTAAAAATTGGAGGGTTTTTGTTCAGTCATGCGACATTATATTCTTTCAATATTTGAGGTTAAAGTTAATCATTGATTGGATCTCACATGATGGTAAACGGACGGTATATTCTTATAGGAAAATCTTTTGCTTTAAAAAGAAAAAGGGAAATTTAAATGGATATCCCCTTATTTATTATTTAAAAAAGGGTGGGGTTTGCATAAAGTTACAACCTTAGACAATCTAATTAAAGTGCACCTCCAAATTTTATCATAAGATGTAATTTTGGTGTAAAAAATTCTTAGGGTTGTTTGAAATTTTATTTTCAACTCTAGTTGTAAAATTTTAAATTTCAAAAATAGTTCAAGTCAAGTAGATATGTAAACATATGAAAATCTTGAAAATAGCCATTTTAGATAATATGTTGCAAGTGTACTATTTTTGGGACTCGAAATCTTTTTCTGTTTCATATTCGTACATCTCAATGTTGAGATGATCAATAAAGGGCTTCTTAACATTAAAACAACATTTTTCGATGGATTTTTTAGGTACCACCTGAATTCTACCTTTTAAGGTTACAACCATATATAAACCTTTTTCCTTAAAATTATTCATGACATTTTTGTTTTATATTCATATCCCAATTTTTTGAAGATATCGCATATAGAATTAGAGCTAGGTAGACGAAATGGAGATATGTAACTGAAATTTGAAGTAAGGAAAAAGTTTATATAATGATGCAACCTTATAATGTAGAACTACTGATGCACCTCAAAAATCCATCAAAAAATGTAGTTTTAATGTTGAAAAACCCTTTGATTGATCATCTCGACATCGAGATCTATGACCATGAAAAATAAAAAGATTTTTAGTCTCAGAAATAGTGCATTTTTACAACATATTATCTACACCATCCATTTTCATGATTTTCATATGCTTATAGATCTACTTGATTTTAACCATTTTTTAAATTTAAAAAATTAGATATAAAAATAGATTTTGAGATAATCCTAAGAATATTTCACATCAAAATTATATACCATGATAAAATTTGAAGGTGCACCTTACCTCTACAGCTACGGATGCAACTGTATGCCAACTACATACCGATAAAGCTGAAGAACAAGTTCTATAAGACAGATGTGAGACCAATTTTGCCCGATGGGAGGAATATTAGGTGGTCAAAAAATAATATACCCATGAAATGAATGTAGTAGAGATGAAGATGTTGAGATGGATAAGTGGCAAGACAATAAGGGATAAAATTCAAAATTAATACATTTGAAAAAAAATTAGGTGTGGCACCAATAGGGAATAAAATGAGAGAGAGTAGACTTAGGTGGGTTGACTATGTGTGGCACTGACACAATACAATATTTGTTAGGAGGTACGAGTTAGTTCAAGTAGAAGGTTAGAAAAGGGCAAGAAGTATGCCCAAAGGATGTGGTTGGAAGTAGTGAGAAAATATATGGGGATTTATGACCTCACTGAGAGTATGACACTTAATAGAGCAGAATGACATACCACGATTCGTGTAGCTGACTCCGATTAATTGAGAAAAGGTTTTGAGATGACAATGATATTCATATCCCTTCTTTTTTTTTCCCCTAAGTTGATCCTAGTTTAGAACTTCAAGGCCCAGTGTTTGCCCTAACAACTATAGCCTTAGATGTCAAGATCCTAAGTTTGCCATAAACTTACTTTGGACCATGAATGTCTAAAGTTGTTTTGCATATTAACTTCGGACCTTGAAGGTTTTAAGTAGATTTGAGAAACATCGACTTTGGACCTTTAATATTCAAATGTGATTTGAGACCTTAACTATCATGTACATCAAATTCGGATCTTGAAAAAAATCTGAGGTTGATGTATGTGAATAATAGTATACAATGAAACTATTTACAAGTGGTACAAGGAGGTTACAATTAATCTTCACAAATTGGATGTGAAATTGGGCGGCTGCATTTATTTCATTGACTCAAAGTTCAAAAGGAACTTTCTCAAACTTTTTGACACACCCAAGCTATTACATTTCACATTGATGGGTTTAACTAATTGTGACATCCTTGTATTAAAGGCAAATGGTTTCATTGTATGCAATCCCTTTTTATTATATTATCCTTTTGGTTTATCCTATTTCTTTTGTGTAATAGATTTTCTTTGAAAAGTAACATTTGATAAGGGAAAGTATAGAAATGAGACCATTTACTTTTGGTACAAGGTGAGACATTAATCTTGACCATGGGATGTGAATTGGGTGGCTGCAATTATTCTATTGACCAAGCTCAAACTTCAAAAGAAATTTTCTCGAACTTTGTGACACATCCAAAGTATCAAACTTCATATTGGATGGTTGTAAGTAATTGTGACTACCTCGTATTAAAAGTAAATGATCACATTGTATACAATCATTTTTGATAATTTATTCAAAGCATTCTAAAAAAATGTGAGTACGATTTCTTGGCAATTTTGTCATTGTATTAGACAGAAATAAAATAAATGGCCTATAAATAAATTTGGGCATGATTGTTAAGAGAAGAAAAGAAAAAAAAAAGGATTACGAGAAATAATAGTTGTCAAAAAATTAAAAGGAAAAAGCTTATATAAGGTCTAGGTTTGATATGAAGTTGCAACCTCGAAACACTAGTGGGGGAATGCAGTTCTGGCGCTGGGGAAGCCTTCAAACTGATTATCTCAACTTCAAAATTCATGAATCTCAAAAAAGAGAAAAAAAAGAAGAAAGAAATAAAGAAGGAATTTCAAATCTTCAGAGTATCATGTATCGTAAAACATCATCTGAATTGTCATTTTCAAGTGTGTATAATTTTACCATATCTGTTATACTTTTGAAGCTCCATATTTCATGATTAGGTTATAGAAGGTTTTGATGTTGGAACAGCATTTTTCAACGGTGATTTACTATTTAACTGAAGTTACAAGGGCCACTTGATTTTAAAAGCTACACTCCTGCTCTTATATAAATAAGCTTTCATCCAATTTTGGTGCAATTCAATTTAATGAAGAAAAGAATTTCGAGTGATTTGATTCTTGCAAATAGAATATTTTGATGGTAATTAATTTACAGGAGAACTCATATTCGTTTGGTACTCAAATTTACCCAAAAATAAATACTACTGTCTCAAACGGATTAAATTGGTTAGTTTGGATGTACCCAAAATTGAAATATTTTTAGATTGCAATTCAAAAATATTGTGAAACAGACTTTGACCGTTTAGACAGTTGCATTATTTTGCCAAATTTTTAGATTGAAAGAAAGAAAAAAATCCGTGTCAAGGCAAAAATTACCATCCAAAACAATTAAAGTTAGACTTGAATTTTTTCAGATGAAAATGCGGTATTTACCCTCATCTCCTTCCCTGCCTCTTCTGCTCTCTCGCGCCTCGCTCTCTCTCTCCTCTCTTGTCTATGCTCTCAGTGACAAAGCCCTCTAAGTGTTTTAAGGCATTGGGCTGAGCTTGGTTTTTGGGTTCCTCTTACTAGCCCATTTTGCATAGCTCAGATACCCCATGAAACTTACACTATAGTGAGAAAATAGGAGCCTTGGGTCAGACACCCAGATTCAGTTATAGTCTACCATGGCTAGCTTGAGCAAGATGTATTGCTTAAACCATATGGAAAAGATGGTATTGAGACTGAGATTATGAGGATCCACAACCTTTCAGGACCCCCAAGGTTTCTATTCACCATTAAAGAGGAGTCTAGAGAATATTTGGAGTCAGAGGTGGAAAATCTAGGGCTGGAAGGTGCAGGTCTAGGAACAAGAACTTGAGTGAGATTTTAGCCACTGTTGAAACCCCATTTGAGACCCCTCTCTCTTCACCCAAGTTTCTTACTCCACCATAGACCATAACCACTGTGGTGTCTCTTCACCTGGGTGTTATCCCAGTGGCTTTAATCACAATTTCTTTCTCTCTATATTCTCCTTCTCTGTTTCCATCACTCAACAAACATGGATCTCTAGTGATGAATGCTTTCCGAAGCATAGGAATTCAGTCCTTGAACTCTGATGTGAATGATTTTACTAGAAATGGCGAACTCGCTTCTATGTTGCAGGGTCTCTCTCATGATCTGTGAATTCCGGTGATTTTTGGCCTGAAAATAGTGAGATTTGGCTGGAAGGTATGATAACGGAATTAGGTCCTTTTTTGGTCCGGCAAAGTGGCAAAGATGGGGCATGGTTGACAATACTTTTAGGGAATCAATATGCGGTAGAGGGTTTTTTCACAAATCAATGAAATTGGACATCCAAACAGTTTACAAACATGATAAAATAAAACAATAATGTTTTTCAATTCAGATGGAAAAACTTGCATTTTTTTCGCAGTGAATAATTTTTTCTTTGACATCCGAACTGGCCCTTCCTTATCCAATAGATTACTAGTGAGATTACTTGCGTTGCAGGTAGGAAAAATAAAAAATCATGTAAATATGCAATAAACAATTATATAAATAATTTCCTAAATATGCAACATAATAGTACATCGATATGTGATAAAAAAATCATAAATAATCACAAGATTTTGCAATGGAAGAGTGTGTAGATGCGCACTGAGAATAGAAAAAACAAAACCTTTTTTTCCTCAATTATTCAAGTCGGATAATGCTCCTAAATCTCGATCTACCTTGGGATTCCTACTTATTATTTTTCTTTTTACCTTGGGATTTCATTAATATTTGACATAAAAAAGATAATATAAACAAACCCAATATATGGTAATATGCTATACCATTGATTTTAAAAAAAAAACACATTGAAATTTGAGTTTTCCAACATTTAGATATCACTATTTTAAAATTGCATGTTCTCTATTCAATCCGCATCATTTTTTCAAGTGCATACAATGTAGCAATTAGGAAATGTTTTTTATTGAGGTCAATCTATGAGCTGAAGAGGTTACATCCCAAAATTTGAGGTCCTAAAATTAATTATAAGTGGGTTTATATAATAGAGTAGACAGTATACTCCCACGGGTAATATAATATCTTTTAGCTTTAAATAGTTTTAAATAATATGATTTACATTTTAACATTC
>NW_006498792.1:636634-651635 GCF_000471905.2 Amborella trichopoda | reverse complement strand
TTACTTAGTATCTCTCATGAGCCATAGTATCATTTTATGTAATATTTTCATTTCAAACTAGCAAAATAGTGGTACACATGTTAAAGATAAACTATGCTTGTTTAAAAAATGGGAAATGTGGAGTCCGGTTCCTAGTTGCCAAGTTATTTGTGCCTAAAATGATTATCGCATGTTGGATCAATATACAGTTAACAAAGAAAATTGGATAATTGAGATGATTATAGGTCATCAAATCAGAGTCATTCTCCAGCGATTTTGAGTTGGATCTGCGATTTTAAAACCATTGTGTGAGATTCTCATGAGCAAGAGCTCCTCACCATTTTCACGAGAGATCGAAAGATTAGTGGAAGCCTTCATTTTAGATGTCAACGTTAGGAAACAAATGGTTGTTAGACATTATTGTGATAGTTCATGGTATTGAAGTTCTTTTATTTTGTTTAATGGATTGAAATAAATGGCTCATGGTTTGCAATGGCCGTTCCTCGAAGAAAAGGTTGGGGCTTTAGTTCTTAGACACTAAGATTTGGGTTTCTAAATGTACTCTTAAAGCAATGTCTGTTGAAACTGCCATTGCAAACTTATTTACTGTATATTTAATTGCAATTCATGAGAAACTACCAGTGGCAAATTTTGTAGTTCATTTCTCACTCTTGCGAAATATGCAGGGTTTCTTTCAGGCAAAAGCCCACCTATCATATCTTACTGTTTTATAATGTCAATGACTGTTAAGTTTTCAGATAATTTAACTTCATGCGATGAATTGTATTAGATTCCCAACACCTTACTACACAGATTCCCCCACAATTCAATGTATTTGACATGCCATGCAGTGTAATAATAATTATGCCATAGTTAATTTTTTTTATTTGTGGATCTTCTCATTATGAATCTATGAACTTATATAATTTTAGTTACAGTTATACGTACTTTAAATATTTATGATTAAATTATAATTTTTCTACTCGATAAGCTTGAAATATTTTAATAAAGTATTTCTTTTCAACAAAAGTTGGATACTGGCTTTGTTTATTCTAAGAAATATTATATTTTAAATATAAAATTTTATTCATGTCCTTAGGTGGATTTGAAATTAGGTGGCCGAGAGTGTGTTATTGCCTAGGTTCAAAATTAAAAAAAAAAAAAATCTCAAACTTTGTTATACGCTTTTAGTCATCTAACTTGACATTTGATGGTTAGGCATAATTTTGACTTTATAACAACCGTAAATAATCTCTTAGTTTACAATCCCAATTTATAATGCCACCAAGTATAAGAACCTGTGGTTTAAAAAACGGATCGATGCCCCGGATCGGGCATCACAAAAACCCATCTGGATCAGTGAAACGGCGATCTGGATCGGAAATCAATTGAATCGGTCGGATTAAGTCTTAAATAAAATCCAAAAAAATTATTCAAATTTATTATAAATGTTGTTTTTTAATAATCAAATAAGAAATGGGGGTATTATATTATTAACTTTCATTTTGTTCATCAATATGCGAATATTTAGATGTTCTTTCCCTGTATGAACTTATGTTAACCATTAAATTTACATCACACAAAAGAAAAATCATAGAATTATCATGGATGAAGTATATAATCATCCATGGACTACAATAAAGAATGAATTAAATCAATGAAAAAATGGCTACCAAAATCTCGAATTGGCAGAAAACCCTATTCTACTAAAAAAAACCCAAATTATTACAACCTAACTAAGTATAATCTAAAATTATTACAACCTAGCTAACTATCAAATTATATACTGAAATTGAAATTGTTGGTTTATATTTTATAATTATTTTATTATACAAATATTAACAAATCCAAATTATCTTATAATATCATTTAATTTAAAATATATTATTGACACCTGTAAGAAAAAATAACACATTACATAATTTATAATGCAAATAAATTAATAAAAAAATAAAAGATTTGGTTATCAATGTAAAAATTGTTATAATGCATATCAATTTTGGAAATAACACTTTAACTTTCAAAAATATAATTTTTTAAGTTTCTAAAATAAATTTAATGGAAGAGACTGTTAGTAGAGAGAGAAAGATTTCAAATGGCCTCATTGTATGAACCCTATCTTTAAATTAATATTCCAAAATTTATGTTAAAGACCACCATGTTATAAAAATAAAAAAATATAATTAAAACATTTATTTTTTGATAAAAAAATAAAAATATAACAATAGGCATTCATAAATGAGAGGGAGAAAAAGAGCTAACATGCTCTAAACCTAAATTGTATTACCTTTACATATCTAATTTAAGCTTATAATAATCACAGCCTAAATACGTGCTTGAAAAACATGATACTTGTTGTATTACCTTTTTTATAAGAAAAATAACAAGAATCACTTGTTGTATTAAGAAATACCTTTTACTTTTTTCTTGACAAGAAATAATCATTGCATGACCTTTTATTTATTTTTTACAAGAAAAATATGATACTTGTTGTATTATCTTTTATTTTATTTTTTGACAAAAAATACTTGTTGTGTTATCTTCTTCTTCTTTTTTTTCTTTTTTTTTATAAGAAATACTTATTGTATTATTATTTTTTTTATGAGAAAAATAAGAAAAAGAAGAAAATAATAAAAAATATTTGTTGTATTAAGAAATGCCTTTCATTTTTTTTCTTGACAAGAAATACTTGTTGTATTACCTTTTTTTTTTTGACAAGAAAAATATGATACTTATTGTATTATCTTTTATTTTATTTTTGACAAAAAATACTTGTATTACATTTTATTTTTTGGACAAAAAAAATAAAGAAATAACATGTATTTTGACAAAAAATACTTGTATTACTTTTAATTTTGTTTTTGATGAGAAAAATAAAAAAATAACATTTTTTTTTATAAAAAGAGAGTCCCAACCACCAAGAGGTTCAAACCAACGACCAACATTGGTAAGAAGTACATGATAACCATATATGCCACACGTGAATTGTTGTAGTAGTTATGTGTATAAAAGATTATATTAGAAACTAAACAGATATTAAAGAATTGTCCTACATGGAAGAGATTGGGAAAGAAAGGCTCTATATAAAAAATAAATAAATAAATAAATAAATAAATGACCATGCCTTACTTAATGAGAAAGTGATGCGTCGCCATGTGTAAAAACTATTGGTCGACCTGAACATCATTTTGACGTTTAAGGGCAATCCATAATATCATTCGTGTCAGCCGTTTTTTTAAATCACTGAAAAAAGTTAACTTAATTATTCATTTATTTTAGATGATCTTTTTCATTTTAGATGATTTTTTAAAAAATTTTGTTGATCACAAATATGAAAAGAAAAATATATTTTCAAAATAAAAATTGTAATTTTTTAATATTTTTTATGCACCGTTCATATCATCGTTATAGACAACACACTTTAGATAACATCAATATTTTAATTAGGATACACTTACGCTCGCTGACTCATGAAACAATTCTCCATGTTTAAACTAAATTAGAATAGAATGTATAAAATAATTATATTAATATCAATAGTCCCCCATGCTCAAGACCAACCATTTGCCTCGTACTTAGGAGCCAGCTATGCTTTGTCGAAAAAAGAAAGCATTCTTTTTTCGACCTCAATGAACCTCTCTTTTATAATACTTTATCTCTAAGAATTAGTCTCACTTTCTTTCTTAATGCGGGAGTAATTCTTCCTTTTATTTTTGAGTTAGAGCCATTATGAGACGTATTTCTTCTTCCTATGTCTCTTGTGTTTTTGTTTACATAGTTGGCTACTAAAGCGTTACTGGAGTAATTCTTCTAAAATTCTTCTCTTTATTTTTGAGTTAGGGCAATCGTGAGCCAATTCTTCTTATATCTATTTTGTTGTTTTTGTGGTTTTTTTATTTATTTTCATGGTATCATGATTTCTCAATTTGTAAAAAATTTTAGATACCCCTAACTTTCTAGACATCCTACCTCTAATACTTTTTCTCTCGCAACCTAAATCCCAATACTATTTTTTCTTGTATTCACTTCTCCAGTCAACCACATTTAAAACAAAAATACCCTTATTCACTCCTTAAAAAAAAAGTAGCTCTTTAGAACTCTAAGTCTCCAAACACTATCTCTCTCTCTACTTGCCCTCAATCCCCTCTTTATCTCTCTCTACTTCCCTCTCCCCTCTTTATCTCTCGCTACTTGCCCTCTCACCTTTTTATCTCTCTAAATCTCTCTCCTTTTTATCTCTCTCCCCTCTTTCTCTCTCTCTACTTGCCCTTTCCCCCCTTTTATCTCTCTATTTGCCCTCTCCCCTCTCTTCCCTCTTTCTCTCCCTCTCTCCCCTCTTTCTCTCTCCTTGCCCTTTCTTCCCTCTTTCTCTCTCCCTACCCTCTTTGCCTCTTTTCTCTCTCTCTACTTGTCCACTCTCCTCTTTTTCTCTCTTTGGTACAAATATTTAGGTCCAATACACTATGCCAAACCGCATTCGAGCGACAAACTCCTTTGGAACAATACAGACCGTGTATTGCTTTGCTCTAAGGCGATTCGACACCTAGTATGGCGGATTGAAATATTCGTGCACCGGAAAAAAGAGAACATGATGAGAGAGAGAGGGGGGGCATGTAGAGAGAGAGAGAGAGATAGGCAAGTAGAGAGAGCCTGTTGAGAGAGGAAAAAGAAGTTATGAGAGAGAGTTAGGGTATTTTCATTTTAAACTTGTTGACTTTATGACTAAAGGATAAATACAAGAAAAAACAATGCTGAAGTTTAAAGATAAAAAAAAAATATTAAAAATAGAATGTCTAGAAAGTTAAATTTGGGATACCCCCCATAAATAGTCACATTAGATAGGGGGATATAAATTCTTGTAGCCAAAGTACTATGAAAAGAGGATTCAAGGAAGAGCTCCCGAAGCA
Source organism: Amborella trichopoda (assembly GCF_000471905.2). The sequence goes on along the minus strand of NW_006498792.1, from coordinate 646,749 downwards.
TAGTTGGCTACTAAGCATCCCTTTTATAGCACAGTGGTGTCAATCTCAGTTCCTCCGTGGGAACAATTCTTCTCTATATTTTTGAGTTAAGAGCACTCATGGGACATTTCTATGTCTATTGTTTTTTTTGGCTTGTGCCCATTAGACATAGGAAGAAATGTCTCATAATTCACCTAATTCAAAAAATAAAGAAATAGTCCCACATCCAAGCCTATTGTGTTCTCTATTAGTCGCCAATAGACATGAAAATAAATGTCCCATGACACAATTGATTTAACTCAATATAGTCATGGAGGATAGCCCCATTCATAGTACTTTTTGACTCTTAAGAATTAATCTGTACGAGTAATTACTTTCTTAATTTTTTAATTAGAGCAATCATGAGATATTTCTATATTTATTCCCTATTTCTAATAGACATGGGAAGAAATGTCAAACTTATCATAATTAACCTAACTCAAAAATTAAACAATAAGTCACGCATTCTAGATAATATAAAGGAAATCGCAACAATTTCCTTGAAAAGTGATCCGAATGAGAATTAATTAAAGACTTATGTTAAGATGCTTGCTCTATAAAGCATATTTTATAATCATACTCAACAAATTTTAAACATTTATATGCCTTTATTTTGTAATACAATATATTTTTTTTTAGCAAGAGTTACAAAACAATAATATATTAATCTCCAAAATGTTTAACTGCAATTGTAAAATGCTAACATAACACTTAATTAAAAGAGTTTGACGGAACATTAAATACATTAAACCCTATACCATTAAAAAATTCCCCAAAATAAATTTATTATATCATTGTGCTTTTTGAATCCTCACTATAAAATGTAGCTAAAAATGGCAAAAACAAAGAAGAAAATAAAACCATTTACTTTTGACTCGAGAAAGTCGCAGAGGTCGGAAAAAGATATGAAACAGGATGGCTACAGTTGTGCCATTGACTGTGCACAATGTTCAAAAAGAAAAATCTCTTCTCTTAAAACTTCATTACTCATGTTTAGCCTCTTAATTTCAAAATTAATGCAATAAATTGCGATCTTTCCATGCCAAAAAAAAAAATAAGAGCGACGACATTATGAGACATTCCTACACCCACCTGAGTAAAGACTTCAAAAGATCACTATTCAATTTTGACACAATTCTCTAAAAAAGATAATCGATTTATTGATAACTTTTCTAATTATCAAAATTTAATAATGATCCTTTTGGATCCTATTCACAAAGGGTAAGAGGGTCTCATAGTATCATTAATCCATAGATAAATAATCACATGCCATACAATCTCAACTAACAATTAGTTTCTCAACTAACAAAAAATAAAAAAATGATACAATTTTAGTGTTCAACTCATCTATTACAGTGCGGTCTCTTATCTATTTAAGATCCATCTCTTAGATAGACGTCCAAAAATATTACACCTAACAAGTTAAAATGGACAGTGAAGAAAGAAATTTGAAAAATTAACATTTATAGTTTTTTTGAAAAAAATTGCAAATTAGATTATTATCATGATTGAGATTATTGAACTCTAAAATTTTGGATAAAAATATGAGATAAATTATGTAGGAGACAGCACAATAATAGTGGGAGTCGGGCGACTGATGATTTAAACACTTGAAGGAAAGGTATTGAGAGACATTTACTAATAAATGAGTAGAGAGAAATCCAATGAATAAGAGGGAAAACTACTGTGAATGAGAGGGAGAATACTGAGAGCGAGAGAGAGATTGATGTACTAAGAGAGTGATTTACTAATATATCAGGTGAGAAACCCACAACAAATCAGAAAGAGGGAGAGATTTATTCTAAATGACAAAGAAAGGTCCTCTGAACCATTGAGAGAGAGATTTTCTGAATCATAGAGAAAGGTTGGTCCTCTGAATCAAATAGAGATAGATTTCTGAATCAGAGAGAGAAAGGTCCTCTCAATGAGAGAGAGAGAGAGAGAGATCTATCCTGAATCAAGGATGAATCGAAGGAAGGAGAGTACTCTCTGAATCAAAGAGATAGGGAGATCTGGTCTTAAACAGATACAAGATTCAACAGGAGAAAACCCCCTGAATCAGAAAGAGATCTCTACACTAAATCAAGAGAGAAAAAAAATTAAAAGATAAAAAAAATGAATGAAATGCGGGTTTTGTGCTCAGCGGAAGGAGAAGTCGTATAATGGTTGAAGGCTCACGGCGATCAGAAACCGCCACTGCCCAAACACCTCAAAATAACCTCATCATCGCAACAAAAAACCCTACTTATTTATCGATAGAAACACAACCACTGGAGAAAAGTAAAAATTATACAACAGAGAGAAATCACCAAGAATACAGAAAATACTGCCAAATAAATTAACAGAAAACACCAAAAAATTGAGAATAAGCGAAAACGATAGAAATTCTAGAGAGATAAAACACCAAGAATACAAAGAATGCAAAAAAAAATGAGAAAATCACAGGAATAGAAGCTTCAGTGTGTGTAACAATGAGGAAATCATAGACCAATAAGGTCTCATTGAAATCCGCTAAGATGTTATTCTATCATCATAAGCTCTTTTATCCAAAATTACTCGGAATAATAATAATAATAGTAAATTTGATAAACAAATCATGTAAAATTACTCAAAAGAATAACAATGAAACCAGATTCGATGAACAAATAAGGGAAAACATTCCATATTACTGGGAAGAGTGACAAAAAAAAGTAAAACGATGAACAAAAAGAGAAATCCTGTGAGAGCGAAGATGATTTATACGGCGATGAGGAGGACTTATAAAGAGAGGAGGATGAATAGGAGAAAGAAATCCAGAGGTAGAAGAGGATAGAGAGATTAGGGTTAGGGTTTTTTACTTGTACTGAGATGATACTTATAGAGAGAGGAGAAGACTGGTTGGGGCACGGGCTGGGCTGGGCTTCTCATCGCCGAAGGTGCATCGGAGCGTCGATTAGGGCTTCTCATCGCCGAAGGTGCATCGGAGCGTCGATTAGGGTTAGTTTTCAGAGAGAAAGGCAGATTTGCATTTCCATGGACCGTTGATTTGGGTTCCACGTTAGGGTTTTTGGCATCTTGGTGTTTAAGAGGGGAAAGGGTAGATATGTATTATGGGAATGTATACGATGAGGTTGTTTACCTTTTGAAACAAGGTTATTTACAACCATGTGATGTGAAATTTAATGGTTTGGATGTATTATAAATTTTGAGATATTTTCTTTTGAAATTTGAGCTTAGTAAGATAATAATTGCAGCCACCCAATTTTACATTCAATAGTTAAGATTAATGTAACTACCAAAAGATAAATAGTATTATTATATACTTTCCATTCATATTTTTATTGTTTAAGGATGTAACTTTATACTATTAGGGTAAGGTGCACTTCAAAATCCTACATAAGATATCAATTGGATATTGGAGAACTCTCTAATTGATAATCTTACTTCGAGATGCATGGGCATAAGAAGAAAAAAGAGTTTTAACTCGATCTATATCATTTTTCCTTTTTTAGAGAGGGTCCATCTATACCATTTTTGAAACTTTGAATTTCATAACTAGGTATGAAATTAGATATTCAAGCTGTCATTACCGTACGCGGAGGTAACCTTGTAGAAACTTTACCCTTTTTAGTAGAAAAAATCCAATTGGTATCGATTAAGCACACCTCAAAGACCCATTCCAAAATGTTGTGCTTATAGGGACTAGGCCCAAGCAAGTGTTGGACTAGGGCTAAAGCCTAGGCCAAACCAGAGGGTCCTTAGCATAGGTTCTGGCCAGGTCTAGGGCAAGCCTAATAAAAATAAAGAAATTTAAAAAGAACAAAGCAAACACACATTGTCCCACATAGCCCAGGTTGGCCTTGTTGTGGCCCCAACCTAGGCCTATACCAGTCCTGGGGCCGTGGTAACTCGACTCTTGGGCCACATTTTGTTGCGTAAGCCCTAGTTTTTTAAGGTTGGGCGTATCAGGCTAGGCCAATCTCAGTCCTGGGGTCGTGGTTGCTCGACTCTTGGGCCACATTTTGTAGCGTAGGCCCTAGCTTTGTAAAGTTGGGCTGATTGGGCTCGGGTTTCTCGACCCATTGCCAACCCTAGTTATCTCAATGTTGATACGTATGAATGTCAAATCAAAACAATTTGAAGTACTGACATATATAGCATCTAGGAACAAAATTTCTAAACTATTCATTTTCAACAAATTTATAAATGTGGCGGATTTGGACTATTTTTTTGCTTTAAATTTTACAATTATGTGATAGATTTTTGGGCCATCATAGGAGTTCTTGCACTATCATTCTTTACTTTGATTGTTTAAAGTTGATTTACAGTTTTACACGAACTAAACCCATAAGCAACACAATTTACGCTAGTGTAGCTAGGGGCATAACATTGCTATGTCTTAAGACTTGATGTTCCTAGAAATCAACTACAACGATAGGTAAAAGGCATTGCATAGTTTAAGCTCATATGACCGGGAGTATTAAGCGCTAACCTTGACTCTTGAGAGCCCGAACTGTGTGAAGTTCGGATTCTCACAAATATCCGAACTAGGAGGGTCGTAGCGCCAGGTTCGAGTGACTAACGCTAAACTTAGGAGTATGAGTAGGCGTGGCAATGGACTAGGGCCCGACTTGGGACCCGAGTCAGGTCCGGGTATAAGTCTGAAAATTGGACTTGGCGGGTCGCGTCTGGGTCTAAATTTTGGACCCAAAACCTATTCGGGTCTAGGATTGGATTCGGTAACAATTTTTTAGTCCCAATATATGAAATATATTTTGGGTCCTACACCATATTTTCAGGTCTGGGTCTGGGTTGGACCCGACCCAACCCAACCAATTGCCACCCCTAAGTTTGAGAATCTCACAATGTTTATAGGAACAATTGATTCAACAATGGCTGAGGCCCGAGACCTTACTGAATCTCTACTTTCTTACATTTATTTGGATTAAACGTTTGGCTTGGGCTCTAACCCTAAACAAGTCTATATTCTTTAGGGGGAAATTACAAAAATTTCTTGAAATTGAGACTTTTTAGACAATCTACCCCCAATAAAGTTTATTTTAACAATTTTTGCCCGAAATTTAACTTTTATAGCAAATACTTTCAAGTAAAAGAGTCTTTTTTGTTTGATAAAAATACCCATAGTGGCATACATTTACATTTTGTGTTTGACCGCATGCTCAAAATATCGGACCGCCTCTATTTTGTGTTGGACCGCATTCTTTTCAGAAGCCCAAAGTGCCGGACCGTCCCCATTTTGTGTCAGACCGCATGCCCAAAGTGCCAGACCGCCCCCATTTTGTGCCGGCTTTCTAAAAGGAAAGTGTTGGATCACCCCCATTTTGTGTCGGACCGCATGTCGAAGGTGCCATACCTTTTTTCCATAAGCAAAGTGCCGGATCGCATGCTTTCCAGAAGGTATTTTGCTATTCATTTTACCTTTTTTATGACTTCGAGGTATTTGCTAAAAACGTTAAATTTGGGATAAAAAATGAATTTTGGTCTTCATTTTTTATGACTTGGGGGTATTTGCTATAAAAGTTCAATTTGGGGCAAAGGGTAAAAATTGAGAAACAAAAGTTAAACTTGGGATAAAAAAATAAATTTTGGTCTTCATTTTACCTTTTTTATGACTTGGGTGTATTTGTTATAAAAGTTAAATTTTTGGGTAAAAAGAATTTGGGCAAAAATTGAGAAAAAAAAAATGGTTGTGGATAAGTGCATGGGAAGTATATTATTGGAAAGTTTGGTCTGAGGGTAAATTGCATAGGAAGTCTATTATTGAGGGTCGTTTTCATTCATCACCAATTAACATTATTGTCAGAGCTTCTAAAGATGTGAAATCCTCTTAAAGTTTTCTATATGGGACAATTATCATTGTAGCAACTTGAAAACAAACCTATTAGCATGCAAACTGCAAACCTATTAAACTATGCAAACCCATTAAACTAGCGTGCATCTTTCATGTGGAATCCAGTTTATTATTAAAAATATTTATTAAATTAATAAAACAAGTATTTTAATCAATTGTGTTTATTATAAACAATATTTATTTAATGAAATGAGCCTTTTATAATAAATATTTTTTTATTACAAAAAATATACAATCAATTCTAAATATACATACAAGAGCTATATTGTTTTTTTTAATCACGTTTAGTATATTATTATAATTAATAATTATATTAATTACATTGATAATCAAATATTATATATTATTTATTAATATATTTTTATTATAAATTATATAATTTAGTATCTTTTGTTATAATTGTAAAGTAGATTTTAAAGTTAGATGATATTACAAGATAAATTTCAAATTTATTATTATTTGAATAGTAAAATTATTATAAAGTATAAACCAATCATTAGAATTTCAATGTATAGTATTATTGTTAGTTATGTTGTGATAATTTTGGATAAGTAAAGAGAATTAATAAATGTTTGCTCCGATATTAATTTCACTTTATATAGGATAATATTATTTTAAATTTTATAATATGAAAAATGTTTCTTAATATTTTTAAATTATTTTTTTCAATATTATAATATTATATTATAATTAATAATTATATATACATCTATACAAAAAATGTCTCAGTATTCACTTATTTTACAAAGTAATGAAAATACATGATGCACTACTCCTAATTATGTTTAGGAACTAAAATAGCACTATTTTTAGATATTTATAGTGATTTTTTGAGACAAAAATTACCGATTCTCTTATCCGATCCACCGATTCTTCTATCAGACATGGGTATGGGTGAGGCCAATTTGAGTCACTGATCCGATTTTTTAAACCTTGTGCACAACTATGTCAAAGGCTTAAAGGCTTTATTTAAAGGGAAAATATATCTTTATCTCCTATGTTTTGCTTTTATATATCTTGAGACCCAAAGTTTGAGAATATTATTTATGTGGACCATCTTTTTTATCTTCACAACCCCTTGATCTTTTTTATCGTCAATTTTTTATCCAAACAAAAACTAAAATCACACCCTCACGTTTTTCTCAAGTCTAATAAAATAAAAAATAAAAATAAATAAATAAAATAAATAAATAAATAAAAAACAAAGAACCAACCCCCTCTCTTTCCACCCCACCTTCACCTCTCCACCACCCCTCTTCGCTCAATCCTGCCCTGTCTCTCTCCTCCCCCACCTTCAACCTCAAGACCTACCGGAAATGCTTATCTCTGAGATCGATGTCATGTAATTTCCCCAAGTTACCCTTGGATGACCCCTGCTTTGGTTTTACCAAAAAAAATAGGATAGAGACAGAAATTGAATCATATGAGAAACCAGTAAATTGGGGCAAGAGAGAGAGATAAAGAGAGATTTTTACATGAGAAACGATGAACTGGTAATTTTTCTCTTCGAATTTTCCAAATTTTGGGTCTTTTGTGAGTTTCATAGTTTCTTAGATTGGATCTTCCCATGTACAGGTCCCGTTGTTGACTGGCAACCTCTCTGTTTTTGCAGTGCTGTGGGTTTTCCAATGTCCAAAGGAATGAGAAAAAACAGATAGATTGTCCCATCCTCCTGGCACCTGCAAATGAAATGAGAGAGAGAAGGGGAGAGAGAGATTACACACCGCTGCATGGTTTGATGAGAGAGTTGAAAAGAAAAAGGAGAGAAACACTCGACAATGTTTAAGTTAAAGTTTTTAGAGAGAGATAAATGATTGAAGTTGTTCTCTGATCATCAATACTTAAAGTACATTCTAAATCCATACCCATATGCACAATCACTCCCCACCAAAGAGAGAGAAAGCAATGCCAGAAATTTCTCAGGGATGAGTGATTTCCAGTAGGTCTTGAGGTCGAATGCGCAGGGTGACAGCTCCATATGCACAATCACTCCTCACCAGATAGAGAGAGAGCAATGGATTACCGCACAGGGGGACGGCAGCATGGAGCTGGACATCGAACTCAGAGATGAGCATTTGCAGTAGGCCTTTGAGCTTTTTTTTGTTTGGGTCAAAAAATTTATAGTCAAATAAATCTAGGAGTAGTAAGACATAAAAGATAGTACTTTTTTTTTATAAATAATATTTTCAAAACATTAGGTATCAAGAGATATAAAAGTAGAAAATTAAATATAAAAAATATTTTCCTTTATTTAAAGTGCAGTCAGACGGACATAAACGATGGTTACTTTCTGCTAATAAATAATATTTTCAAAACTTTAGGTCTCAGGAGATATAAAAGTAGGAAATTAAATATAAAAAGATATTTTCCTTTATTTACAGTGTAGTCAGACGGTTAGGGACAAATTAAAAGGAAAAAGCTTGCATAATAAGGTTACAACTTGATATTATTGAGGTAAGGTGCTCTTCCAAAAATCCTCTAGAAGAGAGTATTTTAATGTTGAAGAACTGATCATCTCGACGTGGATTTGACGAAAGAAAGGAATTTCAAGTTAAAAAAATAATGTACCTTATAATAAATTATCGAAACCATCTATTTTCAAGATTTTTAATTGTTTATAGATTTGCTCGATTTCTATCATTTATAAAATTTTAAATTCATGACTAGTGATGACAATATATTTGAAGCCATCGTAAGGTTTACGAAACAGGAACTACGGAACTACGTCAACAATTTTTAGAGGTGTGTTTTATTTATATAGTATAAAACGGATGCCTTATACATAAAAGGGTATTAGCTATGTTTCGTTTAAGAAAAAAAAATCCATAAAAAAAAAAATTGAAAGAAAATGGCTATGCGAGCTCCCTAGCTTGTTCGATGTGGGTTCAGGTTTGCCAACCTTAACAAGGGTAATTTGAGTTTTTGCCTCTTAAATTATAAAACCTACAAAAAATACATCTAAAAGTTTGAACAGTTTAACACTTTACATAGGTCTAATTTGTTACATCTAGAAGTTGAACAATTAAATAGTTCACACAGGTGTAATTTTATCAATTTCAAAACCTGTTATGATGTGTCATTTGATGGGATTTTTAAGATTTGATCAAAAGAATAATAGCAATTAGATAAAAAAAAATATGGATAAGATATTAGTATTGTTGGAATGTCAATTTGATAAACTACCCTTCAGAAACCTCATTATTTTATAAAGAGGTACTTTAAGTTAAATGAAAGTAAAAAACAGAGATTGTATACAATGAAACTATTTACCTTTTATACAAAGAGGTCGTAATTACTTTTAACCATCCGATGTGAAATCTGGTAGTTTCGATGTGTCACAATGTTCAAAAAAATTTCGTTTGAACTTTGAGCATAGTCAATGCAATAAATGCTGCCACCCAATTTCACATTCAATGATCAGGATTAATTGTGACCACTTTGTACCAAAGATAAATGGTCTCATTGTATATTTTTTCTAAAAAATAACTCTTAATTGGAATATTTTAACTCCCTTGATTATTTTGTAGGACGTTTTTAGCCTTTAAATGATATGATAATTTCTAATTAAACTTTATTGGGAAAAGTTTATAGAGAGCCGAGGCTTTAAATAATTAAATTCAAGCCTATCTCAAAATTTTCATTAGAAGAGGTTGTTTTGATACTCAAATATCTTCAAATTGATCATCTCGACATCAAGATGCATGGGCATTAGAAAAGGAGGATTTTAAGTTTAGAAAGAGTGTATTTTGTAACGCATTTTTGGACCATCAATTTTCACGATTTTCAAAATTTCATAAATTTGTCGATCTATACTATTTTTCAAGCTTTAAACTTTATAAATAAAGACGAAAATATATTTTAAGGCTATCACAAATATTTTCAGTATTGAAACCATATTTTTCAACACCATTTGAAGGTAGGCTCTAATTTGATTGTTTAGAGCCTAGGCTCCATATAAACCGCACTTTAAACTTTATAAATAAAGACTAAAATATATTTTAAGGCCATCACAAATATTTTCAGTATTGAAACCATATTTCTCGACACCATTTGAAGGTAGACTCTAATTTGACTGTTTAGAGCCTAGGCTCTATATAAACCGCACTTTAAACTTTATAAATAAAGACGAAAATATATTTTAAGGCTATCACAAATATTTTCAGTATTGAAACCATATTTCTCGACACCATTTGAAGGTAGGCTCTAATTTGATTGTTTAGAGCCTAGGCTCTAAACAATCAAATTA
>NW_006498792.1:586437-629803 GCF_000471905.2 Amborella trichopoda | reverse complement strand
ATATATATATATATAATGGATCTCAAAAAATGTGTGTGAACACATAACACCAATGCAAAAGTCATCTCTCTAAATACAAGCACAATTGAGGGGCTATTTCTCTCTCTCTCTATGTTTATGTATCTCTATCTTATCGTGCACAAGTGAGGTTTATCTCTCTCTTTTCTCTCTTTCTCTCACTATAAATATTGTAATATTATCTATGTAGAGGGATTAGTTAAGGAAAAAGTTTATATAGAGCCAAGGCTCTAAACAATCAAATTGAAACCTATCTAAAACATTTCATTAAAAGAAGTTGTTTTGATACTCAAATATCCTCAAATTGATCATCTCAACATCAAGATGCATGGACATGAGAAAAATATAGATTTCAAGTTTTGAAAATAGTGTATTTGGTAACGCATTTTTGGACCATCAATTTTCAAGTTTTCATATATCGTCGATCTACACTATTTTTGAAGCTTTAAACCTCATAAATAAAGATACAAATATATGTTAAAGCTATCACAAAAGTTTCCAGGCCATATTTGTCAACAATATTTGAAAATAAGCTCTAATTTGATTGTTTAGAACCTAGGCTCTATACAAATCGCACCCATTGGTTGATCGTGCAACGTTTATCCAGGAAATCAAATGAAATAGGTGGGCGGCCCGAGTGGGCCCATGACAACGAGACAGGTCGGCAGCTTAAACCCCTCCTCGTCCTGTATTGGCCCTCCTACTAAGCCCCCTCATATATACTGAGTCCCTCTACTCCCACCACTCTACCATATCTCACAAGTTTCTCTCTCTAGAATATCACACCAACTTCTCTTTCTCTCTCTCTCTAACACACCACACCTCTCTCTCTCTCCATTCATATCACACCAGTCTTTTCTCTATCCCTATATCACATTGGTTTCTCTCTCTAATATATCAGACCACACTCGAACCACTATTCTCTCTCTCTAACCAACCAACTATTCATTTTCTCTGATCGCCGGAAAATATGTCGAGTGAGACTGAAGTGAGAGAGCAGCCACCAGAAACCGTGGCCGCAAAAGACTACACTGAACCTCCTCCAGCACCTTTGATAGACATTGAGGAGCTTGGGAAGTGGTCTTTGTATAGGGCTCTGATAGCAGAGTTTGTAGCAACGCTGCTCTTCCTGTATGTGACTGTGGCGACGGGTATCGGATACATGAGGGTGTCGGAAGACGACAAGTGCGCTGGGGTCGGGACACTCGGTATCGCATGGGCCTTCGGGGGGATGATCTTTATCCTTGTTTACTGCACTGCTGGGATATCAGGTGAATTTGATTTCTTTTTTAGATTTTTTGTATAAGTAGCTCGCAACAATTCACACTCATTAGATATTAAATTGGATGGCTTGAAATGAATCACAATATTGGATTTTTTTTTTTTGATACTTCGTATCTACCACACTCTTACAGCTACCCATTTTCAAATCTAAAAAGCAAAAATGATTATAACCTCATTGTCCAAAAGATAAATGGTCCATTTATAAACTATTCATATTTTTTTGTTTTTGAAGAAATTTAATGGAGACTATTTTCACCATTTTATTACCGTTTGGTTAACGACAAGCACCCCCTCGGCTGCCTTTTTATTTCTTTGTAATGGCAGACCTGGCAATGTCAATACGGAATAAGAGGGAGAGGAGCAAGAAGAAACCGAGAAAAGAGATAAATAAGTATTTAATCTCTCAAAAGTATACTATTTATTTACTTCCCTGGATAAAATTCTTAAACTTTAGAACATAATCACTACAATCCATAGAATAATCTCAGCATAAAAAAAGTATTGAAATAAAATCTCAATGTGCTAAAAAAAATAATGCCTCAAAATTGAATATAAACGGTCCAATTTTTAAAGGATAAATATAAGTGTCACAAAACTCTAAAATATATTTTTATTTCAAAAATTAATAATTGACTAATTATCTCACCTTTAAAAAATTAGACAGTTTCTATTCAATTTTGAGATGTTAATTTTTTAGAGTGCGTAAAAATTCTAATGTAATTTTTTTATGGTTGCAGTTTGTAGAGAGCCTAGGCTCTAAACAATCAAATTAGAGCCTATCTTCAAATAGTATCGAGAAATGTGGTTTCAATGTTGAAAATCTTCATGATAACCTTAAAATATATTTTCATATTTATTTATAAAGTTTAAAGCTTCAAAAATAGTGTAGATCAACACATCTATGAAAAGTTGAAAATCTTGAAAATTGACCGTCCAAAAATGTGTTACAAAATACACTATTCTAAAACTTGAAATCCATTTTTTTCTTACGTCTATGCATCTGGATGTCGAGATGGTCAATTTAAAGATATTTGGGCATCAAAACAACGTCTTCTAGTGAAATTTTTGAGATAAACTTAAATTTGATTGTTTAGAGCCTCAGCACTATATAAACTTTTCGCTTTTTCTATTATTGAAGTACATTTAAATTGGATTTTACCCCCAAGGAATAAATGAAGAGTATATTCCCTCTCTCTTTCTTTCTGATGCGTAAAGATTTCTGGCCGTCGAAGTGGTGGCTAGACAAATCAAGAACAATCATACACTTGATTATTATGTTCGGTTGAAACTTCTCTAGTATTTTATTTGATTAGGTTAAGGTTCATCAACCCACCACTAAAAGTCTCCTTTTGATGACAATAGATAACACCTAGGCAATAGATAACACATTGTTTGGTTCTCTTATCCCATCGCAAACATTATATCCCGATGATTTAAAAAACGTGTGGTCGGCACAAAATCACCGGGTTCGATCCGGGAATCGGTCATTCTGTTCCAGTTTTACATTTATATAGGAAAATTGATGATTTTATAAGGGAATTGGCGGTTTCGCACAATAAAATGGTGATCCTCTACAATAAAATGATGATCTATATTTCGACCTGGACCGGTTTTTGGCAAGTTCACTTTTTTTTCACGTGTTTTTTTGCCGGTTCACTATTTTTTCTGTACCGTAAATTTGGCGATTTAGACTGCAGGTTCACCGATCCAGACTAATTTTTGGGTGCTCGATCCCGATCACCAATCCGTTTTTTTAATCACTGGGATAACCCAATACATGGTTATATGTTTTATTCTTCTCTACATTGTTACTTCTTCGGTATAGACAGTGATAAAAAAATAAAAATAAAAAAGAAGGAAGGAAGGTTGGACTCGGGTAAGACTACCTAGGGTCCGATTTTGATTCTGCTCCAGGTCCACTCGGGCTAGTTTGAGTTGGACGAGAGAAATTTCAACAAGAATAAAAAAAAATTTACAAAAAATAAGGAGACAGGTGATTATGAGGGTTTTCGGCTTGGAGTCGCTTGCCTACTGAAACGTTCAGACATGTTTGAACAAGCATTTTTTTAAATACTAGCGAAAATTTTTTATTTATGAGGGTATGATCCTTAATAGAGCAAAATGACATATCGGAATTTATGCAGTCGACCCTAATTACTTGAGAAAAGACACTTTCCACTAATTGTGTTTTTTGTGGTAGGTGGTCACATTAACCCTGCAGTCACCTTCGGCCTCTTTCTCACTCGAAAAGTATCACTCATCAGAGCCATACTGTACATGGTGGCTCAGTGTCTAGGAGCCATGTGTGGAGTAGGATTGGTGAAGGGCTTTCAAAAGTCATTCTATGATAAATATGGCGGCGGCGCCAATGGGCTCGCAATCGGCTACAACACGGGCGTCGGCCTTGGTGCCGAGATCATAGGGACCTTCGTTCTTGTCTACACAGTTTTCTCTGCAACTGATCCCAAACGCAACGCTAGGGACTCTCATGTGCCGGTGAGTATTCAGTTCATGTGGTGGCCTCTCAAGGAGAGTTGTCTTGGAAAGAAAATGAGCATAATCGCTGGTTTTGGATCTGTGGTATATCGATGAATTGGTGATTTGGATTGGCACCGGAACAGATGATCTAAATAATATTAAAGAATAAATTAGATAAAATTAAAATTAATTAGGGTGTATGGGGTGGGGATTTAGATATGACTTAAAAAAATATTAATTAAAAAGGAAAAGGAAAAAACATATGTAAATAAAATTTTGGGGAGAACCCGTCGATAACTATATTATTCCAGAACTTATTTATTCCCAACTGATTTCCATCAACGATCTATATCTAAAGGAAAATGGTTTGATAGGGTTGCAGCCCCCCAAAATAACTAAAGCCTCACTTCATAACTCATCAAAAATTGTAATTCAAGTGTTGAAAATCCTTTAAATCGATCATCTCAGCTTAAACACTATGGCTGTGAAAAAAAATTGGGATTTCAAGTTCTAAAAATAGTGTATATTTCAACGAATCATCTAGACCATCCATTTCACCCTAAAAATAAGTGTTCAAAGGTCCACAAGATTCGTACTATTTTTTGAGTTGCAAATTTTCTTTTCGGTGTTGGAAATCGATTTTAGAGTCATAATGAAGATTTTTGCTGTTGAAAGTGCTTTTCGGATGAGGATTTGAAGTGATGTTTTATTTTGTTTTCATAAAGCCTAGGCACTACATAAACTTCATCCACATATAAAAGGATGAACTTTCTATAAGGCACAAATTCGAGATTTCTTTCCACGATGCGCAGGTTCAATTCAGGTCTTTTGCCCATTAGCCATGTCATTATGTCTTTGATATTGGTCGTTGCTAATCCCAGAAATGGGCGCTCGGGATATGAAAATCCTTGAGAAGCAACTGGACTTATTGTATGTGTCAATTATCATTGAGGTAATGAGCTCGAGGATATTGATGTTCACGCTAAACTTTCATAAAAGTTTAGGGTTTTTTTAGGCCGGACCTAAGTCTAGGCATGGCAGGCCTAAGTTAGTCTTTTTTTTCTTTATTATATTTCTATTTTAAATTTAATGACGTCTGGCCCTTTTGCCCTAGGCCCGATTCAAACCGAACCATCTATTTAGATTTTATGGCCTCAACCAAGCCCGGCCATTGGTGGGACTCTTGCGACGCGACCCCACCCAGGCCAAGCCATGGTCGGGCCTTTGGTGACCCAGAACAGGCCACACCCGGCCCAACCTGTTGCCGACAATACAAAAGTTTATTGTGCTTTTGCTTTGAAAAGCCGTCGGGATGAAAGGAAGAAGATTCTCTTGTGTTTTTCTTTCATTTAATTCCCTTTGAATTACCCAAAAAAAACCGGGTAGGTCTACTGAATTACTCAAATAAAAAAAAATCCCTTTGAATGAATTAATCAATGTCATCTATATATATAAAATTAGATACATTTAATAAAGTTTTTGCTTTCACTTGGAACAATATTAGGGTAGTATTCTCATCAACTTTTTCAGTACTGAAGATGTGAAATTGAGTAATAATGTGATAAATTTATATTGAATTAGTTACCTAACTTTTATGGAAATATAAAACCAGGTCCAATAATGCTTGTACGACTGTAATTTATTTAATATTTTGGATATTATTAGATAAAGTTTTTTATTAATTTGTTACTTTGGCTGAAAATTCTAGGTACTTGCCCCCCTTCCAATAGGATTCGCAGTATTTATGGTCCATCTTGCTACAATCCCCATTACAGGCACAGGCATCAACCCTGCAAGAAGCCTAGGAGCTGCTGTCATTTATAACAAAGACAAGGCTTGGGATGACCAAGTAACCCCCTCCTTTTTTCTTTTCTTTTCCTTTTTTTTTTTTTTTTTTTTGTGTTTCCTTTTTTTTTTTTTTTTCTTTCACCTCTCCTCTCTCGTAGGTATTAAAAAAAAAAAGAAAAGAAATTATCTTAGATACAAATAAGTCATAGTTGTCATGATATTTAAAATTGGACGGTTGGGGATGTGCCATTAGTCAAGGTCAAAGTTTAAAAGAAAATTTTTATTTTTCGTAATTTATCAAAAGCTTTAAAATTTGACATCTGAGAGTTTATAGTGATTATGATCTCTTTATTTCAAAAGAAAATAGTCTTATAATATACAATCCCTAACCATAGACATAGCCTCTCACATACACACGTGCACCTACATAATGGGGACGATGTGTTATTACCGTTTTTTATAAAAAGGTCACAAATATGAGGAATGGGGTTGAGGTCAAGGTGGTAGCTCCACTTGTGATTCAGCTACCGGTCTTTGGTTTCAATTCTTACCAATGGTAACCCTTTCGAAAAACTACTAATGGTTTTAAAAAAATTCTTACCAATGGTAACCCTTTCGAAAAACTACTAATGGTTTTAAAAAAATTGCTAACTCACTACTAATAGTTAGCATTAAAAAAAAGAAAAAAAAAATGAAATAAAAAGAAAAGGAAGTCACAAATATGAGAAGGTGTTATAAATAAATTTTCTTTGCTCGGATGGGTCATTCTCCTCACAAAGTCCATAAATATTTCTAGGGCCTTAAGCATGGCTAGTGATAGACCCCTAGTCACCCTAGTCACCCTGACATCACATCCAATGCTAGAGTTAATTTCATAGTTATCGTATACCATCCAAGTACATAAACACAAAAAAGGAATTGTTTATAAACAAACCATTTATCTTTTCTGTCACAATTATTCTTTTATGTCACAATTGTTTATAAACAAACCAATATCTTTTCTGTCACAATTAAATTCGAAAGCGAGTAGTTGTAAGAGTTTCATTGAATAGACACAAAGTTTCAAAAAAATAATTCTCGGACTTCGTGATTCATCTCAAGCTATCTAATTTAACTTCTAATGAGTGATAATGATTATAACCTCTGTGTAGAAAAGATAAATGGTCTCTTTATAGATAATTCCGACAAAAAATGCCTACCTAGATGCAACCTATAGTTGGTTTTTTTTTTTTTAATGTTAAAACATCCAACCCCTAACCACTGATGCCCGGACCCTAGAGGTATTTTAGTATTTCTGTCTTTTTCATATAGCTCTTTGTATAAATAACTTCCAACTGCTGCATGCACACATACTTACATGCCCAAATGTGCCTGCACACACATACATGCATATTGTAAATGGACATCAATATTTCTGACTCTTATACGATTTGGTGCTTTGTGAGATTAAACGTACGCATATACAATCTTCTTAAAATGTTTGTAGGTGCGCACACACATGGATTTAGAGATGCATGTGTACAGTAGTGTTTGAAACTATGAGCTCATACTAGGGCTTGCCAATATCTAAGCCCAACTCACCAAGTCCTACTTGGGCAAGTTCCAAGTCGGATTTTTAATTGAAGAAATTTAGGGTTTGAGAGGGGCTCAGAGCCAGTCCCGGCTCTGGGCTCGCCAAAGCGCAAACCCAAGCCCCATATTGAGTCTCCGACTTTTGTAGACACTAATATAGATACAAACATATATACATAACTGTATTCTCTTTCCAAAGTCTTATGTCTTCATAATTTTGAGGGTTTCATTTTATGTCACAGTGGATCTTTTGGGTGGGGCCATTTATTGGTGCTGCCATTGCTGCAGCATACTACCAATATGTCCTAAGAGCATCCGCTATCAAGGCCCTAGGCTCTTTTAAGAGCACCACAAATGCCTAGAAGATGCAAGAAAGAAACCCCAACCCTTAATTGAGGGATCATGTACGAGGGGCTTTTTTCTCAGTCTTTGTCATCTCATTGGAGTGGACATAGGAATCCTTAAAAAGAGTGTGGCCATGTACCTTACTATGTGTATGTGTATGTGTGACTTTCTTACTTTTTATCATTGCATCTTTTGTTTTTCCTAAAGTCAAGGGCTTTGGATTCCATTCTATATTGTTTCTTTCTCTAAAATGTGTTAAGAATAGATGAGAATGGCTTCTCTGTTGTCTTTTATTTCTCATATGGATGAGGTATTGGTTTGTGGCTGTTCAAATGAGGCCATTTTGAAAAATGGGTGCGGTTTGCATAGAGACTAGGCTCTAAACAATCAAATTAGAGCCTACCTACAAATAGTGCCGAGACATGTGGTTTCAATCCTAAAATTTTTTTGATAGCTTTAAAATATATTTTCATCTTTATTTATAAAGTTTAAAGCTTCAAAAATAGTGTAGATTGACATCTCTATGAAAACTTGAAAATCTTGAAAATTGATGGTCCAAAAATGTGTTACAAAAATATATTATTTCCAAAACTTGAAATCCATTTTTTTCTCTTGTCCATGTATTTTGATATCGAGATGATCAATTTGAGGATATTTGGATATCAAAACAATCTCTTCTAGTGAAATTTGTGTGATAGGCTCTAATTTGATTGTTTAGAGCCTCAGCTCTATGTAAACTTTTTCCTTAAAAAATTCATCTTGATTTTTGGACCTAAAGTTTTAAGGTCGATAGCCTTCATCACCGCAATTATGAATCTGTAAATATGAATTTTGAATAAAAATTAAACTATTTTAAATCTTATTTTTAGACCGTTCATCACTGTTTATTTTAATTCTTTCAAGCTCATGAAATCTGCCATTTTTTTTGGGATGCAAAGTTTTATATCCAAGTAGACAGCATTATAGAGAGACGTAGGATGAGAATCCTAAAGCGTACGGTTTGTATGAGGAGCTCACTTTAAACAAACAAAGTAAAGAGCATTTTCAAATCTTATTGAAAAATGCAATTTTGGTTTGAAAAACTTTTCCGATAGCCTATAAATCCATTTTAACCTTAAATATGAAATTTAGAGCTCCAAACTGGTGTAGATCGATCACATATGTAGACACGTATTTATTATAGAGGGCAGTGATTTCATGCAACGGTTGTATCATATTATAATGCAACAATCTTCAAAAACCATTATAGGGCCATTTGTTTGATCCAACTTTTGAAATATACATTTTTTTTATTCTAACGAACAATCACAAAAAAGAAAATTTTGAAAATGGAACCTAAAAAAAGTAAAATGTTTTAACTTTGGGGCGATGTTTTACAGGCTTTTTACTTCAAAAAGTTTAAGTGTTTTAACTCCGGGGGCAAGCTTTCAGTACTTCCCCAATGTATAGTAGCAGTTAGATCTAAATGAATGACTGAGATGGATCCAATTACAATGTCACGCCTCTACACTATTTTATTTTTAATTTTTTTTACCTTACGTTTTGACACCAAATTTTAGGCATCCACTCCTCTCTAACTTGCAACTGCAAAAAAAAAAAAATCCCAATAAAATAAAATTCTCATGAAAGTTTTAAGGGTGTTTTGGTCATTTTATTTTATGAAAATATTTTGTTTATATTTTTTTTACCTGCGAACCATTGAGACGATGGTGCGTACAAAATTTCATATTGATAAATTTTTAGGATAAAAACTAAAAATACTCTTATTCATCAAATCTAGATCAAACGATTAATGGCTTCTTTGATCAATTGGATTGCTGGATGGGGGAAGTATATAACTTCTATACAATAGGAGAAGCGAAACCTTTGCCTTAACTTTATATCGTAAATGTAAGGTACATCTAAAATGTTAAGATATAGATATCTCGGATATCTCGAGTTCATATTAATATACATCATTATAGATGTATAAATATATATCTCTTAAGAGAAGGTATCTAGCAGATGAACGTCAAGTTAGTTCGGTGATCAGGCCTCCTACTATTTACCTATCTCCAATAATCATACCATATTTATCATGTAATTGTGTGATTGTCCTCTATATATATAGAGGTAATTATTGATGTAAACAATCATCCAAAATAATGAAGATGTAGCCAGTTGGGCTTTGGATTTGTGGACGTAATTCCACGTAAATGTTGCGTTCTCTCTTTTTCTCTCTCCATTCTATGCTCCCACGAATTTTAACATAGTATCAAAGCGAGATCAATTCCGTCTTTGCCCGAGTTATCAATCCATTTTTCTCGCCGCATTAGATCCTCTAGAAAGCAAAAACTCATTGTTGTTGCCTCATCCAGTAACCAGAGGAAGATATTTTTCTCGCCGCATTAGATCCTCTATAAAGCAAAAACTCATTGTTGTTGCCTCCTCAGTAACCTGAGGAAGATATTTTTCCTCGATTGCACAGATGGTTTACTCTATGTTAACACAAAATATCATAAGGTCGATATGAATTTGATGGTATGTGTGCCTGGTGCATTGGTAAATACTGTGCATGCTCTCGATGGCGGTGATCAACAAGATGGGATGCTACTATGGCTTGAAGAATTTGCCAGGCGCTTGCAAAGTGGTGTTATTGGGGTTCACGAGGAGAACAATGCTAGAAGTATATCTCTATATCCAAAGACACCACCATTGATATCTTGGATATATCGGGTTCGTATTGATATATATCATTATAGACGTATGAGTATATATGTCTTAAAATTAGGTATCTAGAAGATAAACGCCAAGTTTTTAGTTTGGTGATAAAGCCTTGTACTATTTACCTATCTCCAAGAATCATACCATATTTATCCTGTAATTGTGTGATCGTCATCTATATATAGAGGTACTTATTGATATAAACGATCATCCAAAACAGTAAAGATGTAGCCAATTGGGCTTTGGATCCGTGGACGTAAGGCTTCGGCCTGAACCACATAAATGTTGTGCTCTCTCTTCTTCTCTCTCCATTCTATACTCCCACGAATTCTAACATAAAAAACTAATAAAAAAAGTTTGTTTCGATGCTAGAAAACCCTCCAATTGATCATTACAATCTTGAGATGTATAGTTATAAAAAAGAAAATGATTTAAGTCATAACACGAATTGCATTTTGTAACAAAATTTATGGAATATATATTTTCAAGATTTTCATATGTCTATAGATATGTTTTATGTGCACCCTCTTGAAGCTTCAAATTTCATAAAGGGGGGTGAAAGTAGTTTTTCAGGTCATTGCGGGGATTCTAACACCCATAATTGAATCTTCCAACAGGGTTTGGAGGGTTACCTTACTTTGATTATTTAAGATTAATGTCTTATAAAAATGTCACCCTCGACTTTTGAAAGATTGAAGGCAAAAATTTATACACAAGGTGTCAACCTTAAGTTATAGAGTATGGATGTCATGTACATCTCAAAAACCACAAGATGTTCGTTCTGACATTGAAAAGCCCTACTATTGATCATCTTGACCTCAAAATTGATGTCTATGAAAAGATAAATGATTTTAAATCCTAAAAATAGTGCATTTTATAGCATTTTATTTAGATTGTAGGTGTTTATGGATCTGCTCTATCTATACAATTTTTTGAGTTCTAAAGTTTATAATTAAGGGTGAAAATTGACTCTAAGTTCTAAAGTTTTCTGGCATTAGAATTACACCTTTTAGCAAATCTTAAAAGTGCATCTTATTCTGATTATTTAAGATTGACATTTTATACCAATCAATGTTATCAGGATTGGACTGGTCATCGAACCAATGAAGAGTCTAGTTTAATCAAAATTAATCTGACCCAGTAGAGCCAGTTTGTACAGATTTAAAAATGATGAGAAAACATATGATTAATAAATAGAATACATAATATATTAAATAAAAAATTTCCATGTTTTGTTTGGCTAGTTGGACAGGTTGAAACCAAGTAGTTAGATATTTTAATCAAACCCAATTTTTACTTAGACTATACCGACCAAATCTGGTAAGAGGTCTGACCGGTTCGACAATTGATTTGAACTGGCCTTCATAACTATAATATAATCCACGTATCATATCCGCCATTGTCCATGGCGGGCTAGCGATGGTAGAGATGGAGATTCCACATGTCTTGTACTGTAGGACCGGGTCTCATAGGATCTTCACCTTTAAAGTAAAAATAACATCTTTTTAACTTATTTATTATTTGTTTTTGGAAATCGTTGGAAAAGCAATGCTGTGTCATGCATAAAGAGGAAAACAGAGTTTTTAACCTTGGAAAGTGTACTTGTTTGTTTGCGTCTACTTAGCCTATGACTAGACGCGGGTGCAACAAAAATTGGCTTCTAGTGGAACCATGGGCTGGAAACCAAATATACTTGATATTAAAACCCAAATGCAAGGCCAATAATAGGGGTGGCAATGGACACGGACCCGACCTGGACCCATGCTCGGCCCCGATGGATCTAGGTATAGGTCTAAGAATTGGACTCGGCAGGTCAAGTTTGGGTCCACATAGACCTGACCCAAATAATGTCATTATGCAAATAATATTTAATATATGGGCATGCTTTCTATGCTTCCCCCACAGCAGAGAAGTTCTATCTTCCCCCTTATCCAACCGTCCATTCTGAATGAAGGGCTAAGATTGTCCCAATCACAATGTCACGTCTCCATACTCTTTTATTTTTAATTTTTTCCTATAAACTATTTTGACGCCAAATTTTAGACCTCCATTCCTCTATTAAACTCGCACTAGCGAAAAATATAAAAAAAATATTTTTAATAAAATGACCAAAATACCCCTAAAAGATTCAAGAGGTATTTTGGTCATTCTATTTTATCAAAAAATTATTTTTAAGATTTTTTATAGGTGCGTCTCAATGAGAAGATGACACGTACCAAGTTTCATATTCATACAATTTGTATAAAAAAAAACTAAAAATAAAATACTTTGAGACGTCAGATTTAAGATCAAACGGTAAATGGCTCTCTTGATCAAAATTGAACTACTGGATGGTAGGGGGAGGATAGAACTTCTATACTGTAGGGAAAGCATAGAAACCTTTCCCTTAATATATAATACTTTAATAATATTTAATTAATATTCAAATAAATATAATTATATATTTTTAGTTTTGATATTTAAATTATATATATATATATTTTTTTTTATTTTTTTTTTATTTTTTTTTTTTGGATCAGGTCTAATTGGGTCCAGTTCCATAATTTTTTTTTGGTCCAAGTTCAGAAGGACCCGACCGTTGCCACCTCTAGGTCATCTAACAAACCCAAATTACTCTATCTCTTATCAAATAGACCCAAATTACTCTCTCTCTCTCTCTCTCTCTCATCGTGTCCGATTTGCAATCCAAAAAGAGAGTAGTCCCCTCCAACAACGAATCTAGGTCATGCATTTGGTGAATTTCAAGATCTTATCCGTTACAAACTTAATATCATTTTTTTATTTTTTAACATTGTTATCTAATGATAATAAAGCCATCTAAAAAAAATAGAAAAGAAAAAATCCTTCTAAAGCTTAGATCTAAGCATCTTATCAAAATGGACGGCCTATGTTAATTGGGTTAAAATATACTTTTTAGGTTCTATTTTTTAAATTTTATTTTTTGTGATTGTTCATCAGAATTAAAGATTGTTGCATTATACTATGAGACAACCATTGCATGAAATCTCTTCCCAAATAAATCATTGCCCTATATGAATATGATATGAATTGTATCAGGATATGGATTGATATGAGATATGACAACATTGGTTACTATCAAGTATCAACAACCAAAAAATTGAGCGTATATAATGAGACCATTACCTTCTTTTGCACAACAGCCATAACAATCTAAACCATCCAATATAAGATCATTTGGCCTATACATGTCATATTTTTTGTGTCAAGTCTGAGAAATTTTTGTTGGGTGGTATGAGGTTTATATTCTTCCGTCAACCACTCAATTTCATAACTATGGCTAAAGGTGATTGTGATCTTTTTATACTAGAGAAATCTTACTATGCACTTTCGCTAAAAAAAGGTGTGGGTTACTACTGTGGGAAGGGCATTTATGTTAGGTGCAGTTTGTATAGAGCCTAGGCTCTAAACAATCAAATTAGAGCCTACCTTCAAATAGGGTCGAGAAATGTGGTTTCAATACTAAAGATCTTTTTGAGAGCCTTAGAATATATTTTCATCCTTATTTATAAAGTTTAAAGTTTAAATAATAGTGTATATCGAGAGATCTATAAAAACTTGAAAATTGACGGTCAAAAAATGCGTTACAAAATACACTATTTTAAAAACTTGAAATCCATTTTTTCTCATGTCCATGCGTCTTGATGTCAAGATGATCAATTTCATGATATTTGAGTATCAAAACAACCTTTTCTAGTGAAATTTTTGAGGTAGGCTCTAATTTGATTGTTTAGAGCCTCGGCTCTATATAAACTTTTCCCTATATGTTATGTTGGAGAATAAGGATGTTCATCCTCTTCTTCAAAATTTGAGAAGGGGAAAGCACATTGTGCACGTGCTGCCTGTCACACATGGTACTGCTGCCCTTTCCTACTAAAACAAATGGCAAGTAATCTATGCTGGAATTTGGTTTCCAACAGTTTGCTACCACCCCTCCGACAGCTAGTTGTCGGCGTATGTCCTCTCAATCTCATATGCAATGAGCTTGTTAGGTGAATATAACCAACATGCAACAAAATATAACCAAAATATTCCCTTTCTTGTACGTAAATATTGTGGGGGTATTTTAGTGTTTTTTCTTATTTTTGTATATATATATTTTTGTGCTCTTAGGTCAGGTTGATGTCTCATATGCATTGAATTTATAAAAGAGATATTTATTAAAAAAGTGCGGTTTGTATAGAGCTGAGGCTCGAAACGATCAAAGTAAAGCCCACCTTCAAATAGTATTGGGAAATGTGGTTTAAATATTAGAAATCTTTATAATAGACTTAAAATATATTTTCATCTTTAATTATAAAATTTAAATCTTAAAAAATAGTGCAGATCGAGTATATCTATGAAAACTTGAAAATCTTACAAATTGACGGTTCAAAATGCGTTACAAGATGCACTATTTCCAAAACTAGAAATCTATTTTTTCTCATGTCCATCCATCTTGATGTCGAGATTATCAGTTTGAGGATATTTGGGCATCAAAACAACCTCTTCTAGTAAGATTTTTGAGGTAGGCTCTAATTTAATTGTTTAGAGCCTCGACTATTAAAATACACCTACCTTTTCAAGAATTTAATAGTTTATCTTTTTCAACTATTCGAACTCATGGTTATGTGTATTTAATGGGTATTCTAGAATTTGCAACAAATGAAATAGCGACAGAGAGAGAGAAAAAGACCAACAACAGATATATGTGGTTGGCAATAGTGCCTATGTCCACGGAAGATAAACCAATATCTCATTCATAGAAACTACTTTGATTTATGAAAGATTTATAGAGTTACAACTCTCGTATTTTAGGAAACAAATCTCATTACAACTATAATCCCACATAATAGGAAACTTAGTATAAAAAATTCAATATCTTATAACCTACAAGATAGGAAATTCAATACTGGTTGCTATAACTATCAACAATATTTCAGAATTAAATATATAGATAAAATATTAAATAATTTATCTCTTATGTGTTATTTGATAAATTTCCCTCCATAAAAAATTGAAAATAAAATACTAAAAGCATTCAAATGGAGCCAAATTCAATATGGACCAATCTGCTAGTAGGCTGCAAGAAGTTACTCCCATACGCCTGCATATATTATTGTGACCAAATTTTAGTTCTCAACATCAATTATTATTATTATTATTATTATTATTTGGGCAATTAAAAAGAGGGTAAGTAGCCCCTATCTCTTGGCGACAATAGAGTCGGAAATTTCATCATGCTTGCCGGTATTACCGTCTCAGGTCCATGGGTTAATTTCCCATGTACTTACCAGTGTATCAATCAATCTACACCTAACCAAAAATAATTCAAATAAATATTATTTTTCAATCCTTCGTTGGTGCTCTTATCACACTATTACTCAATTTCACATCTTCAGTAGGAAAAAGTTCATGAGAATACTGTCCTAATATTTTTCCAGGTAAAAGCAAAAACTTTATTAAATGTATCTAATTTCACATATATAGTTGACATTGATTAATTCATTCAAAGGGAATTTATTGAAAATAAAAACACAAGAGAATCTTCTTCCTTTTACCCGTACATCTTTTCAAAGCAAAAGCACAATAAACTTTTGTAGGGTCGGCAACAAGTAGGGCCTGGTGTGGGCTGTACTGGGTCACCAGGGGCCCGGCCATGGCTTGGCCTGGGCCAGGTCACGAGCGTCCCACCAATGGTCTGGCCTGGTTGAGGCCCTAAATATGTGCCTGGCTACAAAAACCCTAAACTTTTATGAAAGGGTTTCATGATATTCGACCAATTGTCTTTGGCATGTGAACCTCAATATCCTCGAGCTCATTAGCTAAGTGACAATTGACACATACAATAAGTCCAGTTACTTCTCGAGGATTTTGATGGCCCGAGCGCTCATCTCTGAGATTAGCAACGACCAATATCAATAACATAATGAAATGGCTAATGGGCAAACGACCAGAATTGAAACCGCGTATGGTGGAAAGAAATCTCAAATTTGTGCCTAGTATGAGTTCTTTCGAGTCCCATAATCCCGGAAAAGGACTGTCGGGCCGGGTCCCGGACCCATTGCCAACCCTATACTCTTTGGAAGAAAATTGATCGAGGGGCATAAGAGGTTACCTAGTAAAAGATGGGGCTATCTTAGGTAAATTGAAAAGTTTGGCCTGTTTTACTTTTCGGACGTGCATAAAGATTTTGGATCATATTGGAGATTTATTGGGTGATTTTAACTTTACTTAAAGTCTTAAACTAATAATTAATTAATGGATGAAGTTTCTATAAGGCCTAGGCTTTATGAAAACAAAATAAAGCCTCACATCA
This sequence comes from Amborella trichopoda, assembly GCF_000471905.2. The sequence goes on along the minus strand of NW_006498792.1, from coordinate 613,299 downwards.
AATCCTCGTCTAAGAAGCACTATCGGTAACAAAAATCTCCATGATGGATCTAAATCAATTTCCAACACTGATAATAAAACTTGGAACTCAAAAAATGAAAAAGATCTTGCGGATCTATAGATGCTTAATTTTTGGATGAAATGGACGGTTTAGATAATTTGTTACAATATAAATGATTTTTAAAGTTTAAATTCCTAATTTATTTTTTTTCACAACTAATATATTCATGTTGAGAGATGATCTATTGGACTCGAGTCTCTCAAACTATTTTCGCACAGCTGGAAAAAGTTTTTATAGAGCCTAGGCTCTAAACAATCAAATTAGAGCCCACCTCATAAATTTCATTAAAAGAGGGTTTTTTTTTTTTTTTTATGCCTAAATATCTTCAAAATGATCATCTCAACATCAAGATGCATGGACATGAGAAAAAAATGGATTTTAAGTTTTAAAAACAGTATATTTTGTAATGCATTTTGAGCCGTCAATTTTCAAGTTTTCATAGATACGCTCTATCTACATTATTTTTGAAACTTTAAATTTTATAATTACAGATGACAATATATTTTAAGACTATTGCAAATATTTCCAAAATCGAAACCACATTTCTAGATACTATTTAAAGGTGGGTTTTGCTTTGATTGTTTAGAGCCTCGGCTCTATATAAACCGCAGCCATATACAAATTATCGCTATAATCATTGGCTTTCTTACACTAAACCCACACATGTCCCTTTTTTCTCTCTCTCTATCGTGCTGTCACATTATCCTCTCTCTTTACACCGGGCTGCCCCTTTTCTTCTCTCTCTACCAAATCACGGACATGGACTGACTCACGGTCCTGCAGGTCCTCTCTCTCTCTCTCTCTCTCTCTCTCTCTCATTGGGGTTCATTACCAGTCTCTCTTGGTTGAGTTTTCATCTCTCTCTCTCTTCACACACGCAACCACACGCTATAAGTTTTCATCTCTCTCTCTCGCCTTCAGGTTCATCGCAGCCGCTCACACTCATTGAGGTTCAATCTCAGTCAATCTCAGTCCGTCTCTTTCATTGAGGTTTTCTGTCTGTCTCTCTCTCGCTATTTAGCAGTTCTCTCTCTCGATCGTGTGAGTGCGCTTGAGGTGAATAGCACATCTTCTCTCTTTTCAGCTCTGGAATTTATGGACTCTCTGGAGAAGTTATGCGAGAAACCCCCAAAGAAGTAAGTTTTTAACGAATTCAACTTTGTTATGTAGCTAATTGTACCTCTGCAGCATTAGTCACAAGATTCGATTTTCTGGTTTTTTGGGAAATGTTGGTGGAAAAAGCAGTGCCATTTGCATGCATTTTCATATTCTTGTTTCTCTTTTCATTCTTTTTCTGCATTAAACATGATCACATAAGTCAGCTAAGCCTCTGATACTTTCTGCTGAGCTTTGCTTTTATACTTATATTTTGTTTTTTACGGTGAATTAGAAGCTGGTTGATTGTTCACTTATAATTAAATTGAAAAAGGAAGTTCGACCAGAACTTAATGTACTTGTGTAGAACAGTCAAAGGGAATTATTTGAATTATCAGCTCCTGATCTTTGACAAAGAAATTTTTTGTTAAGCCACCTCAATAGTGCTAGGGTTTTATACAATTTGATTGTGTGTTTTATTCCGCAACTCAATTATTGGAATGGATATCAGCTTCTAGCTTTTTTTTTTTATTTTTTTGAAGTCTAAAGTTGAATCACGGTATGTGATGTTGTGATGATGATAAAATAGGAGGTAATATTTATCGTCGTTTGAATTTGAGGCGTCCTTTAGCTCTTATTATAGAGCTGAAATTAGTAGATGAACATGCACAGGCTCTCTTTGGGAAGGTTCAATGTGGCTTTAGGTAATTTTATTATGATTAAAAAGGCAAGTTTTCTGGCGTCCATCAATTACTTATCTCTCTAAAACAATGCAAAACAAAAGAAATTGTGTTGATGGAGTTAAATTTATCAAATGGAACCTGAATGGAGGGGGTTTCAGCTTACCAAAACCTTTTTGCTGCAAATGCATTTGGAAACTAATTTCTATCAACTGTAATGCTTTCGTCAGATTGGACATGAAACTAGGCTATTTGACTTTTGGGGGGCTTGACGATTTTTATTTCCTCTTTTTATTCTTTCGTAATTTGGAAGCAGGTTTCATTAGCTATCAGCTTCTGATGCAAAATTATGTTTTTAGTGTTAGTGGGGCCAAAATCACTATTTTTTGTGCTCCTTTGATTTGTGGAAATGTGCATTCCTGCTGAAGTAGTTAAAGGATCAAGTTTTTACGTGACTAGTTCTAAAATTCCTCCACTAAATAAGGCCTTACCATACTATAACATAAAATGCCCATTCTGGAAATAACAAGGTTTTTATCATCTTCTTATGTCCTGTTTGATAAATTTTTTAATGAAGTGCTATACAATTTTTATCTTAGCCTAAGGGAGTCTTATCTTCTATTGTAGGTTTCAGATGTTGTAGAAGAACATGGAAGACATAGGCCTGTTTAAGGAGGGTTTGAAATGGGTTCGATCTCAGAAACATGTCTTCTTGAGTACCCAGGCGTCGATTTGTTCAACCAGGGAGAGGATTGCAGCTATGGTCGACTGCCATGGTCCTGTACTTTACAGTGGCTGTTTGCATCTATGGAAGATGTTATTTTTGGTATTGAGAGAGTGGAAGAGCTGCATAACAAGGGGAATGGGCTCTTTACTCAGTCTGGGTTCCACGACATTCTTTGTTATACTTTGGTGTTGTTTTCTTAGTCTCACCTCAACCTCATGCATTGTTTATGTGTTCCTAGTACTGGTTAGTCTTTTCACCTTGTTATTATTGTTGTTTTTTTGGATAAGTATTGTTGCTTGATGTTTCAGCATGCTTTTGCTTATTGTGGTTCAAGGTTGCTATTATTGCGTTTACAAACTGGTCAAGATTTTATACATTCACTGGGTTCTAGTGTGGTAATTTTTAAATGTCTATTTCAAATATGGAGTAGTTACTTCCTATATTGTGATCTTGAAGGCGTGGCTTGCGTTATGCCATTGAATATGTCCTCCATGTTTCCTATTTCATGTGAATGCATTGTGCAGTTAGGCTCTCTGATCAGTTTGCTCTAGTTTACATGGTTGTCATCTTTAACCTAATTTATTTAACTGCCTTCACTAGAACAATTCTTGCTAGTGACTTTGCCAGTTCGGTTTTATGCTAGGGAGGTCAACAATTGAGCCTATTTTCGTACTTAAGCAATTGATGTAGAAGTTTAATGAGAAGAGAAAAGACCTCCACATAGTCTTTGTTGATTTAGAGAAAGCATTTGATAGTGTACCGAGAGAGTTAATTTGGTGGATCTTAGAAAAGATATGTGCAAGGGGGTGTTAACTAGTTTGAGGACAACTAGTGGAGAGACTAGTTGTTATTGACAATGGGCCTACATTAGGAGTCAGCATTGCCTACACCTCTTTAGTTTGATTATGGACGAGTTAACTAGGCATCTACAGGATGTGGTACTGTGGTGTATGTTGTTTGTGGATGACATAGTTTTGATTGATGAGACTAGAGATATCGTCAATGCAAAGTTATAACTTTGGAGGGATGCTCTAGAATAAAAAAAGCTTTTAAAGTTAGTGACCTAAGATAGAATATATGGAATGCAAGTTTAATAATAACTGAAGTAGAAACAAGGAATTTCAAATTCCTCACCAATGGATCGGAGGATTTCAATGGTTGTTTGATAAAATGAAAGATTCAGTTGGAACATGACCAAGGAATCAAAATCATAATATCAGTCTCTTGAACCTGAACATTTACTCAGACCTTTCTCAACATTTTGAGAAAGTATCCCAAAAAAAAATGGCAGATCTGACATTTCTTAAAGTTTGAAATGAAGCCCCACATGAAATTTAGATAGAGCAAATAAAGAACTGCATCAAATTCTCTCTTGTGCATTTGGACCTCCTAGCTGTTCTATTGATTCGTCAATGAATGGAGATGTAGTAGTCTAGTAATCAAGCAGGGTTTGTTGCACCATTGCATGGAGATTCCATTGGAGTCACCGGAAATGGACGAAATCATTTTAATGATAAATATTCTTAATGCAGCTCCAATGTCCTCAGCAGTCAAATAATAAGTAACTATTGTCTAAGAAACTAATAAAGAAACTCATTTTTTTATTTGGAAAAATCCTATCGAAAGAAAGAAACTTCAAAGAAAAGGAAATCTTTTGACCAGTATTGGATTTCCAGTTTCTCAATTTTGTCACATAATATTTATCTGCAACCCACCATTGTCACATAAAAATAAAACTGGTATGATTCAGCTGTTTTGGGTGATTTAGTCGATTAGCAGAAACAGGTTGACCCTTACGTTGAAGCAACCATACTTTTCTTCATAACATCTATCCTTTTGAATGCCTGTTTCTTAAGCCTAAATGGTCTGTGGAAGTCTCATTCACAAAAGAAGTTTGAATTATGTTGTAGGGAGCTGCTGCTGCTGCTGTTCGCTTCTTGGGCTACACTCCTGGACTCTTTTTGGTTGGATTTTTTGGGATTTTGATTTTGTGGATGTATGGCAACTTTTGGGTCACTGGTTCGTTGTTTTTAATTGGAGGTGCATAATGCTACTTTCCCAGTATAATTTCTGACTAATCTTATCTGCTTCAGAGAGAGTGAATCATGATCAATTGGAATGAGGAATACGGTACTCCAAAAGGACATCCATCATCTGTTTGTGATGAAAAATGGTGGGGATTAACTGTACCTGCATCAATTTCCAGATATTTAATATAAAGTTTTTTTTAAATGAGATATTTAATATAAAGTTAATCTCCAGTATCCATCATTATGAACAGATGATGGATACCCCTTCAGAGTAATCCAAGCCCATGCTCCATTGGATATGATATTCTTCCTGTCTATTCTATTGTGGTATTCACATGTGAGTTTCCATCATTCTGAAGGCTACGTTATGACAATGCAGCTTATTTGTTCTCTATGAGTCACACTCGGCTGGTGATCGTTATGTCAACTGTATATGCTGTTTATTGTGCCCAAATTCGAGTTGGATGGTTTGGAGTTTTTCTCGCAATAAACTTGGCATTTGTATCTGATGATCTCCTAAATTACTTGCTTCAAGGATATGAGAATGCAAACCAAAACACTGAGTTTGAAGAACCTACGAAACCAACAGTGAGTATGGAAGATTTTTCTTGCGATTCTGAATATTCGGCGCCAAGTGGAGATGGGGAAGAATTTTCTTCACCCCAATCTTCCAGTAAAATGTCCTATTCGCCCCCAAATTCTGTAAAAGTTCAGAGAGATTCAGCTGCTAGTAAGGTTGTCAAAGCAGATTCTGGTTCATTGGATGAGATGAGAAGGATAATAAATAGTTCAGACCATTATCAAGCACTGGGTTTATATCGAAATAAGAATGTTGATGTCACTCTTTTGAAGAAGATCTACAGGAAAAAGGTATTCTGATGAGTTTAGCTTTTGCATATATATTACCCATTCTCCTCTGATGTCGTTCCATGATGAAGGCAGGCAAATATACTATAGACCCATGGATTATGAACCGTAGTCCATTGGATCATCACTGTCTGATGAAGTCTTGGGACAGTTGTGGAAGTAGAATGAGTCCCAGCAAAATAATACATGGCCCTTTTGCAGCGTACCTCTCGCCATCACTGTTCCACCATTTCCTCAGCTGGTGATGACCCCAGAGGATTTCCATAGTCCATTGGCTTACAGTAATATTCCAAAGAGGAAAAAATAAAATAAAAATAAAGATCACAACACGCGTTCCTGGAACCAACCATATTTCAAGCCATTATGGTGCTATGTTTCCCACTTCCCCAAAAGAAGATATGTGCCAGCTTTATTTGATATTAGTCTTATGTTGTAATCTTTTTTGTTTTGTTTAGGCTATGCTTGTACATCCTGATAAGAATATGGGAAATCCCATGGCAAGCGAATCTTTTAAGAAACTTCAATGTGCATATGAGGTGAGTTCCTATGGATAAAGTACATTCACTGTTAAAAAACAGGAAAAACATGGAACTCTGTTTCTTTTGTTGCATTATAAGGGTTAACTTAATAATGTGTTCCTTGGCTGACACTTCAATGCGCCAGGGGTATATTTCTGAAGTTTCTATTTAGAAAAGAACAAGTTGTATCATAAGTTTTAATGGTTAAACCCTTTTCAGATTATTTCAGATGCCACAAAGAGGAAAAACTATGATGAGCAATTGAGGAAGGAAGAATCAAGTAGTGCTCGGCAGAGATCTCATGGTACTTCCCAACAGGTATTAGATGCATTCTGATATTGATATACTGTGAAATGTTTCAGGGCTAGAAACTTTTGGAATAGATTTGTATTTTCAAAATCGAATATAATGGCTTTTTTTTTTCGATTGTTAGGGTGTCATGGTAAAATTCCCTTAATATCTGGTCATCAAAACAGATGGATAAAGCATGTATTTAGATTAACACAATTCCAGTTGATGGTTCTGTCATTCTCTTGTAATTCCACTTAGAAACCAGTTGACAATGGCCTCTGAATTGTTAGGATGGGGTGGAATATCGGTCAGAAGAGTCCAGACGAATTCACTGCACCAAATGTGGCAACTCCCATATATGGATATGCACTAACAGAACTAAGTATAGGGCAAGATGGTGCCAGGTGTGGTTTGTTGCATTTTCTTGATGTAGGATTAATTTGTTATTAAAGAAGCATACCATAGTTGAATAGCTTGTGTTATATGGTTCCCCAAGCTACATCCACCTGTTGGCTCCCACTGATGGATAGTTGGAGATTAACTATGCTTGGATAAGTGTCCTCTATGGACCCCAATCTAGTTAATCTGCAATCATGCTTTTTTGGAAAGGGATGGTGGATGCGGCCCCAGGTACAATATATCATTGTCCTTTGGACTTCACTGTTCATTCCCTTTATTATTTTCAGTTGTTTCCCGATCTGTTTTAATTTAGAGGTCTCGTATGCTGTCATCAGGAATGCAGCCAGTATCATCAAGCCAAAGATGGAGATGGATGGGTTGAAGATGGGTTACCAATATATTTTGGAATGGCTAAAAAAGTAAAGTCGAAACCTTAATATTTTTTATTCATTCTCATGAAATAATTTATTTCTAACTGAAGGAACACATATGTTTCTCACTTACAATCATATGTTGTAAGAATTGTGCAAAATGCGAGGAGTAGCAACATCAAGACCAGTGAAGAATTACTTGGCTTCTTTAAGGATAGTGGGGTAGGTTAATAGCCGTTGAATACAAGGTCCTAAGGCCCCATTTGGATGTCCACCATTTCAGCCACATGCAATAAGCTGCCTTATTTTTCTGCCTAAGTGGTGAGTGGCATGGCAAGATATTCACTTCACAAGAATAAGGAGTGGAACCCCCATATCTGGAAAATGTGGCATATGAGCCCCATTTTGGCCTTGGGGATAAAAGAAAAGACTAATAAAAACCTCTTTTATCGCCATCACCAAAACTTGGATATTGTTCCACTCGATTTATGACCATTGAAGAGTGCCGATTTTCACATTTGCCCGTAAATGCGACTAAAAGTTAGGACTTGGATATGGCTAACAGGACATCCAAGTGGTTAAGTTCCTAATATTCTTATGGTAGGTGTAGTTTGTGAGTTTGAGGTTTTGAGCTATGGAAGGGCAATATCTAGCTGGCTCAGGGGTAGGCATGCCCAACTAAAATTGCTTCCTGCTAGAAAAAGGTGAAATAGATTGATATCCCTAAACTTGAACCATGTTCAGGGTCGCAAATTACCTCAATGTGTTTAGGGATCCTTATCAAAATAGGATTCTATGCTGGGTTCGAACTCAATTAACTTTGTAGAATATTGATACTCTGAATGTAAGCATTAAGAGTTTGAAATAACATGGAACTGTAGTCTTCCATGCATGTTCCCAAAGTTTTTTGGGGAGAACTCTCTTGCTTTAGTTTATTCTTTGTTTCTAAACATCTGTCAATTTTTATGTTTACCCCAAATAGTTGGGAAAAGGCTTTGATGATGATGATAAGGAGGACTAGTGTTCAAGCATTTGGCCATTAAAGGAAAATTCTATGGATTGTCATGTGAAGATGAAAAGTTATTGTTAGGTTTGGTGATAGTCAAAATCACCATACCTATGTTTTTATTAAAAGATCAAAGGTATTATGGTAAAAAGGGAATGGGTTTCTTGGAGAGCAAGAAAGAAGCTGAAGTGATCTCTATAAAAGTGGATCAAGGAAAACATAATACCCATCCTTTTGAGGGTCACCGCTTTGGGGGTTATGGGAATGGATCTCCAAAGATGGAGATTGGTCTCCAAGTGAGAGAGACATGGCCTTCGAGAGAGAGGCGGTATTCCCATGAGTTTTGGGTTGGTAAGGCTTCCACTTCTATAGAGAGAAAAATCTCTCGGTTGCTCTTGAGGTTATCTTTCCGGTAGCAGTATTGCTGTAGGAAAGAAGGTATTGATCGATAGTGTTGCTCGGTCTGGAGAGCGAGTTTAGAAAGGAAGAGCGGTGATGGTCTTTTACCGATGTTTAGAGAGAGGTATGTCTCTTGTAACCCAAAACTGTAATCTTCATTGTGATAGTAGATTTCTAGTTGCCGATGACGTGGATGTAGCCCGATGGGGTGAACCACGTAAATCGTATTGTGGTGGTGTGCTTTATTAGTTTGTTATTAAATGTCGATGACATGATTGTTGCATGACCAAACAAGGAGAATATTGCAACACTTAAAGCTCAGTTGGCTAGGGAATTTGAGATAAAGAATTGGGAGCCGTTAACTGAATTCTTGGGATGTGTACTTAGAGACAGGAAGAACAGGAAAATCTGGTTAACTCATAAGATTTATGTGGAGAGTGTTCTGTGGCACTTCAATATGTTGAATGCCAAACCACTTAGTATCCCATGTCCTGTGCATATGAAGTTGTTTCGAAACAATGTCTTAGCAACGGAGCAGGGAAGACACAGATGTCTCAAGTACCGTATTCATCTGCAAAATGGAGCCTCATGTTTGCTTTGGTTAACACCAAACCTGACATAGCACAAACAGTGGGAGTTGTGAGCAAATATATTGCAAATCCTGGCCATGATCACTGGACCACTGTGAAATGGATCTTTCGGTATTTGAAGGGACCTTGTAATGCTGGTATTTATTACAGTGGAATGGATTTGAAAGTCACTGGTTATGTCGATGCTAACTTTGCAGTTACTTTGGATAAAAGAAGGTCTACTACCAGATATGTTTTTTCTTTGAGAGGTGGTGCAGTTAGTTGATTATCAAGGTTGTAGTCGTGGTGGCGTTGTCTTCTACAGAGGCTGAGTATATGTCACTTATATGCATCTAAAGAAGCAATTTGGTTAAACAGGTTACTTGCTGAATTCCAAGTTGTGCAAGAAAGTATTCCGCTTCATTGTGATAACCAGAGTGCCTTCTTTCTAGCAAGGAATTCAGCCTTCCATGACAGGTCTAAGCATATTGATGTTCATTATCACTTTATTTGTGATGTGGTAGAAGATGGAAAAATTTTATTGCAGAAAATTCATACGGATGACAATCCAGCAGATATGTTGACTAAGCCCATAGGGAAAGGAAAGTTCACTTGGTGCAAAACTTCCTTAGTGCTCGTGGTTACTTGATAATTAGTAACCGGTGGGTAGCAATTTTGCAGCAGACTAGTCAGAATGGAAACATATCTTCAAGTGGGAGAATGTTGAGTGCGTGAAGTCTATGTTGCTTTGGACTCACATATCTCTTTCCTATTATATAGGAGAACCAATTTTTAGGAGATTGGTTGTTATAGTTTGGGAATCCTATTTTTACGGGAAGTCAATCTTTTAGGTGTGGGTAATCTCACGTAAACCAAAGAGCCATAAGATCTATATATTTTCCATTATATTTCCTAAATTTATGGTAACCTAAATTTATGGGATATAAAATCTTGGAGCTATGGATAATGCGTGATTTCTATGGGAGATATAAATCTATTGCTAAACCTAAAAAGTAGGAAACTAAATCATGTTAGGAATGGGAGAGAGGCCTCACGTGGGTCTCTTGGGTTCTACTCTTTATAAAGAGAGCTTTGTAGAGAGAGATAATAATGCAAGGAAAAAACCAAAGAGAAAAAAGGTTAGTTTCATTTAGTCTTTTTGGGTGGGTATTCTTGAGAGAGAAAGACCCTGTTGGACTTGAGAGAGAGAGCTTGTAATCCACCTTGTTGGGCTTGAGAGAGAGAGCTTGTAATCCCTTGAGTGAAAGAGAACTTTGCTGCGTCGTGGATGTAGGAAACTTGCTGAACCACAAATCTTTGTGTAACCACGTAAATCTTTGTGTTTCTGTTCTTTTATTTTTCTGCACTATTTTTCTTTCTCTTATTTTTGTCAAACCTTGGTTTTTATCTACAGTTATGAATCTTTTTTTTCTTTTTTTCTTTTTTTGAGAAAGAAGATATGAATCTTTATTTTGTGGTTCTTGCTGTTGGATAAGTAGAAACTCCTCTGTTGCTTGAGTTTTTTTATTTTGTGGGTCTTATCGTTTAAGGGCATCACCTCAAGATAGACATTTTTATGCAGATTGTGATATATGGTTCCCTGCTTATCTGTCAAGATGTTTTTTCGCACATTTTCATATATGGCCCGTTGCTTATCTTTCAGGTTGATATACCACGTGCCTTTGCTTGTGCTGAGAGCAAGATATTTGATGTGTCAGAATGGGCTATTTGTCAGGTGGGTCTTTTGTTTTCCCTTACATAGTTTTATGCTAGGTGATTATTGTGCATCTAGATGCTCCTGACTTGATAATCTGTCTTATATGCCTGTTGCTTCAAAAGTTTGATTCTCTTGATGGTTTCGAATATAAAAATATCGTTAAAGCACCTATTTTTGATAGCTCCTGTGGAATTTTTATTGGTATAAACATGCTTATGTTTGGTATTTACTCAGCTTTTCAGAGCTTTTAAAGATATCTATGGTAGTTAAGATTGTTAAGTTGTATGTTATATGCATCTCTAGACGTGTGAAGTAAACTATTATGGTTATATAGCTAGCTGAGAAATTGTAATATCTTTGTACAATGTGTGAATTTGAACATAACTTCTCCACTTTGATGTTATTCAATCTATTAAACAATATTCTATATTTTTTATTGGTTACATTAAACAACATATTTAGTTGGGGAAATTTGTAGTATTTTCATACTCTCCTCTCCCTTCTCTTTATTTTTCTGCATATTTTCTGTTTCTATTTTATTCTAATTCTTGGTTTTACTACTTTAATGTAGAATCACTTGCATTAGACCCCTTAAAAGTTATTGTTTACATGATTTGTGGGGCCTGAGTCCAACATGGGAAGAAAAATATAGAGCATTCAGTTTTGTTTTTTTTTCAATAAATGGCTATGTAATACATATTATGAATGGGTATCCAAAATTGGATAAAACTGCACCAAAGGGAAAATTAGTTACAAAAATTCAGTAAACAACTCTTACCCTCTACAAATCCCATAAAGAAAGATAATAGAATTACAGAAAAATCTAAATGAGGATAAATCAAATTCTCAATGGGTAAGGAGTTGTGAGTTGTGACAACTTGGGGCTACTTTCCAATATGGCTTACGCTAGATATAAGCCCCCTTGGCTAGAAAAACTTGTTCTTTTCTTCTAATATGATAGTTTTGTGCAGGGAATGTCTTGTAGGCCGAACACTCACCGGCCAACATTCCACGTGAACACGAGCACCTTGGGTAAGGGAGTTCATCATCATCAGAAGCCAGTTCATCATCATCAGAAGCCCCGAGAAAGCGGTGGCTTCACTTCCTGGAATTTGGATGCTGAGATGATGGGAGATGAAGATGAAGCTGAGTTTGAATTGTGGCTTCAACAGGCGTTTGCAGCTGGCCTCTTTTCCGAACCCTCCTCCATAAAACGCAGGAAAATATGGACTCCTTTCAAGATCCACCAGAAAAAGAGCAAGAAACAGTGGCGCAAAATGCTGTGAGAAAATTGGTGGATGGAAGAGGAGAAAGGATGATGTTTGGTTGGTGGGGGTGGAGGGAAAGAAGAGAGAACTGATACAAAAGGAGATTTAGGTTGAGATCGACAGTGAGCCCGTAAATCAGTCCAGGTAACTCTTTGTACGTAACATTTGTAAAGTTTTGAGAGATAATGGCGAAACGGCGACTCTCTCTCTCTCGTCTCTCGTTACCTCTGGTGTCGTAGGTCTCTCTCTCTGCGCCTCTGGTGTTGTATGATTACTTATTAAGGAATGTTGTAGAAAGTTTCTTTAGCTTGTTGAATCTAAAATTTCAGGTAAATATTATCTTTGACTTTTGCAAGTTGCAATAATTCTGTTCTCTGAACATCTACATTCCTGCCTAAAGATGGCGGCTACATTATTGTTTTGTTTCCTTCATTGTTGAAACTGCACAGCTTAGCAAAACCTCTCTCTCTAAAATCCATGTTCAATCGGATAAAAAAATGGTTATTTATCCTGCAAGATGTACTTCTCGCACCGGAACTGCATCTTTCGAAGATTGTTGCCTTATACGAACCACAAATAACTTTGATAAAGGGGTGTGTGCCACTCATTTCGAATAGATCTCCATAATTTTTTGGTTTATTGTGCATTGATTTTCCCAATGTTTCAATTATTTTGCCTATTTTTCTATGTTTAACCAATATTATCATACTAGGCTTTCGCCGAAGAGGCCGAAGTTTTTGGATTTTTGGCCTAATCCGAAGGAAAGGGAAGCTCGGGTGCATTGCGCAGCCTACTTCGGCCCACTTCGGTCTGATTCTGCCTCTTCGGTCGAAGCACAAAATTGTCCTTTAAAGAGAGAATTAAAAGACCATTTTGTGCTTATGCTAGCTTCGACCTAACCCATTGTGCCGAAGTACCAAATTGTCTTCTTTTTTTTTTTTTTTTCTTTTGTAGTTTTTATTTTTACATTTTTTATTTTAATAATATATATATATATATATTCTTTATTTATGTTATTTTTTAAAAAAATATCGATGTTCTTCCTCCAAAGCGGTTGAATGACCAAATTGCTTGGTTTTTTTTATCAAACCGAAGGAGGTTTCAAAGTGAATCTGAGAACAGTGTGTTTAACTATAGTTCATTTTCTTTCTTTTTTTTTTTTGGTATTTGCCCGCCTTTATTGCTACAGAAGGGGAATGAAAAACCTTGGGCTTACCCGTAAATGACATTTATCTCTGATACTTTTAATTTGTATTTTTTTTATGAAAATTATCTCCGAAAACCTGATTTTACTATGATTTTTATTGAATTATTAAGGCACTAGAACTTAATGTCATGAAATATATCATCCTCACATGAACTTTGTTCCAACATCGGCAAAAAGTTGGGATGATGATGCTGATATTTAATTTAGGACATGGATTTCTAGTGGCTATAATAACTTAATAAAAACCCAATAAAATCAGTTTATCACACTGTTTTAAGAATCCTCGATATACTTTTTTAAATATAAAAAAAAAAAAAAAGCAGAAGAAGAAAATTCTTTTCTCAAGAATAACATTTATAAAATTCAGGATCAAGCTAGCAGTTCAAGTTTGAAAGAAACATATCACTTGTCTAAAAATACCTGTAAAATATCAATAATGCAAATCTGGAGCAATTTTCAAGGCCTTGAGCAGATGTTAAGTCAATAGCTGCTTTGGTTCCTGCCCAAGCCATAGTTTGGGTTAAGATTTTGGGCAATGGCCCATTTGTGGGTGATGAATCACCTTGGATGCTATCTTTTTGACATTTTAACTTGAGCAGGCACCTTTAAATTACCGTCTTTGTGTGACCACGAAAAAAAATGTAAATGGTGTGGTTTGCATATGGTTGCAACTTTAATCAATTAAAGGCATTAAACCTCCAAACTTTGTCATCGGAAGTAATTTTGGTGGGAAAATTGTTTAGGATGGTGCGAGAATCTATTTACATTTCTAATTATAAAATTTTAAACTTCAAAAATGGTTCAAATCAATTAGATGTATAAATGTATGAAAATCTTGAAAATTGACGGCCTAAATAATGTGTTGCAAGATGTATTATATTTGAGAGTTAAAATCTTTGTTTTCTCCATATTCATACATCTTGATATCGTGATGAATGATTAGATATTTTCCCAACATCAAAACAACTTTCTTCGAGGGATTTTTAAGTTGCAACTTAATTGTACATTTTAAAGTGTAAACCTTATATAAACTTTTTCCAAATGTAAAATGCCTATTTTATGCCAACTACAAATGCCGTGTTTTTCGGTGAAAGTCAAACCACGTGATCAATAACCCATGGGTTGCAGGAAAACAAGATCTAAAATTGTAATGTTGAATAACGATTTTTGTGATTTAATTTTGGGAAATTTATCAAATTATTTGTGATAGATTAACAATTTAACACTGCACCCATATCTTTTGATTTAATTTCAAACTACTCATAAAATAATGAGTAGTCTTGAGTTGGAATGGCTTGAAAAGAATAAATTATTAAATAGTTCATCTCTTATAGGAATTTTAATAAGTTTCTCATCAAATTTTAATATGTATTATAACTTATTGTCAAAATTTTCGTTTATGGAAAATAAATAAATTTTTATCCGAATCTATAGACTTAATAAGAAATTATTCCATAACACAATAATACAAAGTATATTAATTTTAATTTCCTAAGAGTCCTGATAAAAAGACAAGAAATAGAAAACTCAAGCACAACAATAGCCTAACAAAAGAGTTCCCCAATAATATTTCTTTTTGAAATATAGGAGCAGGAAGAAGCCTTATAATTTTGAAAACAATGATTGTGCCCTTCTTCCCAAACTTTCCTTGCATTTCCTCGAGGTGAAGTGGTTTGGGTGTCGGCGGGCTGGATGGCTACATTTACCCCAAAAATCCCACATAATATTTGAGGTCTCTTTGGAAAAAAAAAAAAATCAGAAAAATCATTGAGTTCAGAATTTTCTTTCAAAAAATTACTATATTTAAAAACTAAAAACTCTTTTTTACATATCCATATCCTAGATTATATATACCTAAAAAATTATGGAAATGCATACAATGTAACAATTTACCATTCATACAAAATGGTCACAATTCTTTACAACCATTTGATGTGAAATTTGATAGTTTGGATGTATCACAAAATTCAACAAAAATTTTTAAGCTTAGTGGAATAATTGTAACCACCCAATTTTACAAGGTCAAAATTAATGTGACCACTTTGTATCAAAAGTAAATAGCCTCATTCTATACTTTTTCAAGCTTCATCTAAAAATAGATCATAAAGAGAGGATGCATAACTATATATGAGTCCTAAAACCATCTTGAAAGAAATGAACATTGTCTCAGTTCGATCAACTTCCCAATAATAACCAAGTCCCCTCTCCATCTCAAATAGTGCAGATAACCTCTCCTTTCCATAAATAAAATTACCCAAAAACACCCTCCCATATCGGAAGCCCAAGCAATGGCTCAAATTCAATCTCGACAACATACTCCCAACTCCACAGTTGTTGATCTTCACATGGAGCAATCTGGACCGTCCTGATCCTAATGGGGAGCGATCTGGACCGCCTGTGAACCCGCCATCACTTACGGACCATGTATACATAACCTGCAGCCACAATGAAGCAAAGTCCCAAGGCCCCACACACCAAGCTGGTCACCAAAAGAATATTTCCAGTTTTGCCCATGGTCGACCGCTGTTCCGAATGCCGGACTTCAGTCACCGGAAAATTGGGGAAGTTATTGGAGTCCTGAGCTTCCGGCAGTGCAACAGTATCACTTGAACTCCCCGCAAAGAATGATTTGGTTTGGGGGGAGACGACGGCCACTGGGCTTTCGAAAGAAAGGCCGTGGTCGGAGGGTCGGATGTCTCGGGCCATGGGGCATTTTGGGGAAATCGACACTAATAGTAGTAGGATGATCACCTTTGGATAGAGGAAAGTATGGTGAGATTTATTTAGGAGGAGCATTTTCTTTATGTGTTCAATTAAGGTGGTTGATCCTGCTTTTTCTCCCTGCAAATAATAGAGTTCGGGGATGTTGTCTGAGAGAGAGAGAGAGGTGGTAGCTAAATGGTTTCTGCATGGAAAAAGTCTATATAAGGATGCCTCTTATAATGTAGAACTACGGATGCACTTCAAAAATTTATCGGAAAATATAGTTTTAATGTTATTTGATTGATCATCTGGACATTGAAATGTAGGACCGTGAAAAATAAAAAGTTTCAAGTGTATTTTACAATATATTATCAACACCGTCCATTTTCAAGATTTTCATATATTTATTGATCTACTTGATTTTCATCATTTTTAAAATTTAAAATTTTATAATTAGATATAAAAATAGATTTCGAAGTAATCATTTTATATCAAAATTATATACCATGATAAAATTTGAAGGTGTACCTTACCTCTACACCTATCCGTATGCCAACTGCACCCTTTGTGCATTAGGGCTGGAAATGGGCCGGCCCAGACCTAAAGGCCTAGGGTCGGACTAGGGCCACTGCCGACCGGTAGTTCTGTCACATGCAGTTCAGTCACATGCGGTGCAATTAATTTCATGAACATAAAAATAAAGTTATCCGACTTTACTAAATTCTAACTCTGCTCCTCCTGCTGATTCAGATTCCAGAAATAGTAAAGAAGCTTCGATCTTTTGTGGATTTTCTGCCCTAATTCATTGGCTCATTGGGTCTCTCTCTATCCAATTAGGGTTTCAATGTGGTAAGAACAAAACATAATGGATTTCTTGCCATTTTTTAAAAGTCTTTGGTTCTGAAATTCTAATGCAAATTTCTCATTGTCAATGTTGTCTTTGATGTAGGAGTTTCTCTACTTGAACCTGCAGTTTATTTCCTAATTTAGCAGAATTTTGGCTACTGTAACAAAGCTTTCAGATCTGCACTACTCTGCTTTTAGATCCAGATCCTTCTTTCATGTCTATACAATTCAGGCAAAATCTAAGACCTCTCTCTCTAGAAACCCATGTCTCCAATTACCCCCACCCCATCCAAAAAAAAAAGAAGTGAGTCGAAGATTCTGGTTTCAAGGTCAAATGCAATGAAAAGGGGATCTCGGTTTTTGTTGAAATTTATAAATCTGGTAATAAAACTCCATTTCTTGCCTATTTCAGTAAAAAATTTGAAGCCCACATCATCTGCTACATCCTGTGAATCACTAAAATCTTGTAAAGAAACCTCCATTCTTACCTTTTCTGGTGAAACTCAGAGCATGAACACCTCTCTCACTGCAACAGGAACAACTTTAGAAAAATCTTGTTCATCAATTCATTTCTGCTGCTTCTGATGGTCTCACTGCAAAGAAAAAAAATAAAATAAATGAAATCACTCTAAATTTGGTGAAACCAATAGTTTCAATTGAAGTTAAATTCTTATTCATCTCTCTGCTGCTTCAGATACTCTCACATTAAAGAGGAGGCAAAAGAAAAGGGCTGAAATCTTTGTGATTTGTTGAAATTTGTTACCTGAAAGGGCACAACAGAAGTCAAGCTCAGACTATCCATTCTTTGCTTGTGAAGAGCTTGGTTTTTAGTGTACACTTCCAAACCTTTCCTTCTAAAGTACTCGGACATTTAAAAATGTGGGCGTTGCAGAAATGCATTTCTGATCTTGGGGCTCTCACTTTTAATGTGAAACCTTATCTAAACAATCACATGACAAAAGCTAGAGTCGGTGTATTCAAAAAGGGCAAAGTTTATAGAGAGCCTCTGGCTCTAACCAAACAAATTTCAGCCTACATCAAAATTTTCACTACAAGAGGTATTTTGATGCTTAAATATTCAAATAGATCATGTATATACATGAAAAAAAATAAATAAATTTCGAATTTTGAAAATAGGGTATTTTATAACGTATGTTTTTACTGTCAATTTTCAAGTTTTCATAGATCTATCGATCTAGAATTGAATTATCCACCGATCGATCCTAAGCTACATTTGGCAATTCAAATAAATTTTTTAAAACAATGACTATGCTGATCAATGATGCTTTTGTAGAAATGAAAGTTCATAATTAAAAGATTCACCTTTGGCACAAAAAGCCATAATTAGAGGTGTATCATCAAAATTTTGACCCCAATCTTGCACATGGAAGTGATATACGTCACTTGTGCAATTTTACATAATACAACTTGAGGTATTCGTAACTTTTATAGTATTATTATATATAATCCCAACTCAGGTGTCATTGTATACAACACCAATGATTAGGTCGATCGACTCGAAATAGTTGTAGTATAGGGAAATTTTCAAAATATTTATGAGAATTGCACTAGTTACTATTTTACATATTTGCAATTATTTATAGGAAAATGTTTGTATAAGGTGTCAACCTTAAATTGTAGAAGTAAGAAGCACCTCAAAATTCATCGAAAAAGGTCGTTTCGTCATTAAAAAACCTTCCAACTGATCATTTCCACTCCAATATAAATGAATATAAAAGAAAAATTAAATTTCAAGTATTTCCATTATTAAGATATTTAAGTGTTCCTAGATTTGTTGGATCTGCCCTATTTTTTGAGCTTTTAATTTTATAATAAGGGTGAAAATACATTTTAGAGAGATCATAAGAGTTTTAGCGTCTAAAATACATCTTATAATGAGATTATGAGGTGCACCTTACCGTGATTATTTAACGTTGACACCTTATACAAACCTCACCCTTACTTCAAATCATGACCGTGTATGTTTTCATGGGTATTTTGAAATTAAATCAAACAATATATGACGAGTGACAAATAGTTTATCTTTTATAGGTACTTCGACAAATTTCCCTTCGTATAGAAGAAATGATCACCCAGCAGCATAATTTTACATTGAACAAACTTATGGTGTTTGTGACTTTCATGCAAAAAAAATAAGAATCTTATTATGCACAATGATTATGTCGATGAACTCCATCTTATTGCATTCTTAACAGCACGTAAACTCCAAAAGAATTTTAGTCAGACTTGCTTTTTCAGCACTCTATTAATAAAAGTTTTTAACCTTGTCAAGAAAAAAAATTTACTCAGAATTTGTGTAGAGAAATGACACTACCCAACAGAGCAATTTCACATTAAACAACTTGGGGTGTTTGTGACTTCGATGAAAAAAACAACAATCGCATTGTGCACAAATCCCTTAGTGTAAAGACATTTGTAAATGTTTTCAAAGGTTTTGTGTGTGAGTGGGGTCTCACACATACATCTTCAAGTTTTTTTTGGCTTTATGCATGATTGGGGTCTCACAAGGGGCATCCTCTGTTGAAGAGGGGGCCCAAGCAATGGAGAAATTATTGCAGCAACCCCCAACCAAAAAAATTAATGGGGTGGATAATTTATGCATGATTGGGTAAGGGGCATCCTTTGTTGAAGGGGCATCATTAAAGCCTAATCCTAGTTATTGTTATGCTAGATAATGAAAGGATTTTATGATAAAACACGGTGTATATATATTTAAAAAATTCTTTACTCTTAAACCGATAATATCACTTACTATGTCCAATTATAATCAAACCACTCTTGACATAAACAAAATAAAAATAAAATCGGTTCTCAATTGCTACCTCTTCAAATATAATTATTTATTCAATAAATAAAACTATAATTTATTGCTTTATATGAAGAGAAGTAAATATTTAAAAAAGTAAAATTGCCGGATATTACAGCTTAGTACACCCCACGCCGAGTCTCTTCTGTCCGATGGTGCTCCAGATTTATAATCGATATGTTGATTTTCCTATTATGACAAAAATCCACTCAATGACTTAATCTTCATCAAGCCTCTTAGCTTGATTTTACAGAAATGAGATATTCAATTTTAAAGAAATGAGATATGAATATGAAGAGAGAGGGAGATAACTTAATCTTCATCAAGCCTCTTAGCTTGATTTTAAAGAGATGAGAGATGAATATGAAGATAGAGGGAGAGATCTTCTAGCAAGGCGTTCCACCCCTTTGTCACCCACAAAGAATATAAGTGGTAGGGTGAGAGATTTGAGTCATCCATCTCTTAATCCACCACCAATATTCAAAGAGATGAGCTAGAGCCTTATCCTCGCTTTTTTAAATCTATTCCCATTAAATAATGAAAGCTTATATTTTAATATATCAAATCCTTCTTTATTTGATCAAACAATCTTGATTCAAATAACTAATAAATATCTAAAATATTCAACCATACCATATAAGTTGGTCATACCAAAAAAACATAAGCCAACCAAGAGGATAAACATTCTTCCTAAGAATGTTACGTGAATAGGGGGAGGCGTGCCACCCTTTTGGTGGCCAAGTGTGGGTCTACCTAATCCACATCCCTTTAAATTTTGGGCCTCATATTTTATGGAAGTCCCAAATATTTTCGAAAATATTTTATTTCATATTTAATTTTTTTTAAGTATTTTATTTCATATTTAATTTTTTAAAAAAATCTTATATTTTATTCAAAACATTAAAAAATTAATTTATCTTAATTTATAAATTCAAATGATAAAAATAAAATATCGACAGATTCACAAAAATTCAAATAAACATTCTAAAAATCACATAACATAAAATTAATTAAAATTAATTAATTTTGATGGGAATCAGATCCGTTAGATCTAAGAAATTATCAATATATGGGAGCACTCCACCTTCAACTGCGAATCACGATCCACCTAGCTTTCTTAAACACTAACTGCAGCTACTGGAATATTTAGTTTTATACGCTTCGAGTTATTATGAAATCGTGATTCCCTTTTACATGTATATCGCCGTCGTGTTGTCGCAGAGAATCATCACTGCCTCAAAGCACATAGGTTCAAAGTGAAGTCGATTAAGAAATTTCTTAATCCATACAGCCTCCTTGGCCGCCAAATAGCACGCCACGTATTCTGCCTCTAGGATGGACAATGTCACCGCATCGTGTTTCCTTGATTTCGAAGAAGCTCTTCTCCCTCCAAGCATGAACACGTATCTAGATGTAGACTTTACATCATCTGAATTATTGTTGTAGTTTGCATTTGTATATTTGAATATCCAAGCCGCTAAAAAAAATCGTGGGACTGTAGTAGCTCCCACTCAATTATTGCACATATAATATATACATTCTCAACATTCTTATGTCTATATCATGAGGTAGCATAGCAAGTCTCATGCAATAAGTAATTCAATGCCCATTGGTTTCACAATATGTAAAACTTTTATAAACCACAAAGGTTCAACCACACTAGTCATCTTGGTAGTAAATCCATACAAACCAAGTTATCTAATCAATATCACATGTGTCAAGGAAGCCTAGCAATATAGGCTTCCTACAACATTACATATAGTTCAAGGCCTTAGGTAATCGATGATTCTAAATAACTACAAACATGAGTCAAGGCAGATGAGTATTTAACAAAAAACCCATGCATGACAGTCTTATCTCAATTTTATAAATATCTTGAAGGCATAATGGTTTTTTTCCTTTTAAAAAAAAATTGACTTGGTATATACAAGCAATGCTTATATAGTAGTATGACGGTATAAAATGATTTTTCATAAAGAATTAGTGGATCTAAAATGACTATAGGGTTTTTCTCAAAACATCAAATTTAATATTATAATATATGTTTAGTCTTTAAAATTTTTTTTACCTCATTCACCTACTAAGTCATGATTACAACTATCTAAACAAGCCATAAAGTCCATATTACAATTTTATCTAAAATAAAACATGACTAAATAATGGTTAAATCAAAATCTTGACAAATTTATTTTGTTTGGCAAATATAAAGACTTTATGAAGAGATCATCATCACATGCTACACATCATGTTACTGAACATTATCGGGAGGATAGTCACTAAGACCGAGTTTCATCATAACACTCTCTTCGTGCTTACATATTTGAATTAGCAATAACGTCTCTCATGTTTCATACTTAGGACTCAAACCCTTGATCAAATCACATCTCCAAGTGTATCACTACCTTGAGTAGTTTGTACTTTTAGCACAATGAGGCACCATAACACATGATATTCATAAACATGTTCTTTCAAATTTGTTAGCACATATCATTCAATGTCAATATATTTCATACATATTAATAAAACAACAAGCCAAAGTACAATCAAAGCACATAAAAAATAACTGAATCATCTTTCCCTATATGACCTTATCATGTAATGTGGGATATATTTAATACTTCAAAGTCATGTAGTGTGGTACCTAGGCTTTATTGATTCATTGCTTTTAGATGTTGAAAGAGCACATAATTGATGAATAATATATTGGTATTCGATTTCACATGTCACAATGTGTCCATCTCTTCGACACTTGGATTATCCCTTTCTCACACCGTGAAGAAAAATCTTCATCATCCCATTATTTCAAATATCACAAATTTGTTTCTCCAACTGATCTTTAACTTTTCTTTGCTACCTCAAAGCTTCTCTATGTATCTTTTCATTTTGAAGAAACCAAGGTACTGTTATAGGTATTATGTTTCTTCTTTTTTTTTTTGTTCCCAAATCAAACACTTTTCATATAGTGTGTCATACAATGCAAGCTCTATATTACATCTCTCTGAAGTTTATTATAATAAACCATATGGAAGGCACACTATAAAACCCCTTTTGAAATGAGCCCTAAAAAGGTTTCCATTACTGGGAATTATAAGATGTGCATTAACATGCCACATCTTTTAATTTACTGCAGAATATAACATCATTTCATGATAAAAATATGATATATTTCAATTCATAAAGAGTTTATCTCTAAATCATTTTGAGTACTGAAATAGACTAAAAAATATAAAATAATGCTCGGTTCCATCCCTAAATTACACCATTTAATAGGTATACCTTTTAGTGACTTTTTACATTGTTAAAAAATATTAATTTAAGATAATAATATTTTTTTGATGACATCCTAGTCTCAGGCGTATGAGGTTAATAGATAGTTGGGACACACAAGCTCCCTTAGGAAAAACCTAAATTAGGAGTTTCTTTTTTTAGACCCCAAAATTTGAGGAAATAGCTTCTAGAACCTAATGTTATCAAATTCGTTTTGCTTTGGCCGAAAAGGCCAAAGATTTCGGATTTTAAGCATAAACTAAAGCAAAGAGAAGCGTGGTGTTGTCGCTCTATAAATGTATTTTTTAATTTTTTATTTTAAAATTTCCATTATATATATATAAGTATTTAATTAATATTTTCATTTTTTAAATTTAAATTTTATGTTATTTTTATATTATATATATATATAAATATATAATTTATTTATATTATAATTTTTTTAAAAAATTCGAAGTCTTTTCCCGAATCGGTCAAAATACATAATTGCTTCATTTTTTTCACCAAACCGAAAATTTCGAAGTGAATATGACATAACTCAATAACAAATCACAATAAAATAAATCCCACTCTCCAAGTGCCTTGAAAAAAAACGATCCCAAGATTGGTAAAATATCATCATATATTTAAAGGGTAAGATTGGGGAGCAAGAATTCAAACTATGTCGTTGTCATCATCATTGATGAAAATTCATGAAAAGTTTTGACAAAAAATTCAAACTCTACATTTTTAAGAGATGAAGAACTCAAACTCTATAATTTTCTTAAAAATGACCATACGGGTATACCATGAATCTCGAAATATTGGATATAAAAACCCTCGGGAAACCCCCTTTTGCAAGGAGTTTTTGTACAAAATGATATCGTGGGAGCATTCTACATGGGCTCAAAAATAAAATAAGACTATCGAGAACTTTCCCAAGGATCATAATTTTCCGGGCGCGATGGGACTTGAGCTGCGGAGGACGAAGATCTCAACACACGATGCATCAGTATGCGTTTGATAATAAATATGGTTTTTAAATATAATTTGATCTCAATTTTTAAAAGATATATAACTTTTTATATAAAAGACATAAATATAAAAAGTAAATAAAATTTTAAAATTATAATATAATTACATTAAAAAATAATATTATTATTATAAAAACCTCTTACACCATGTGAGTAGGATCTCAAAAAATTAGCCTTAAGTTTTTATAGTGATAAGAGATCTTACTCAAATAGATGTGTTAGGGTCTCATAATGTCATTATTTATTAAAAAAACAATTTATATAATGTCGAGGTTCTAAACAATCAAATTTGGGTCTACTTAAAATTTTTTAATATTGTTTTGATGCCCCAATTATCTTCAAATTCATCATCTTGATATCAAGATCATGGACATGATAAAAAAATGAATTTTAAGTTTTGAAAAATAATGCATTTTGTAATGCACTTTTGAACAGTTAAATTTTAAGATTTTGAAGTTTTCATGAATCTCTCAATCTACATTATTTTTGAAGTTTTAAATTTTATAAATAAATATATTTTTTTGTAAAGCTATTAAAAAAAATTTTAATATTAAAATGATATTTTTCGACACTAATTAAAAATAGGCTCCGATGGTTTTATTGCCTAGGCTCCATACAAACCGCACCCTTAAAAGAATTTCTGTTGACCGGACCGCATAGTGTACGAATGCAGGAGCGATTGGAGTTGAGCTGTAGAGGAAGAAGATATTTAGTAAGACTCGATAGATATTTTTCGTGGGGAAACTTTATTGAGTACAAGTTTGTAGACCTCTGTATATATTGAAAGCTTGTTGAAGCTTTGATTGACGGTGAAAAAGGGGAAACGATTTAGTATGGTGCCTACTGTTCTGGCATGGGTTTCGCCATGCTTGGTCGTTCAAAGCGAGCACAGGGTTCTTTGGGGAGATGGAAAGTGGGGGAAAAGAGGGTTTAGAGAACAGAGGGCATGGGTTTAGATGCATGGTTGGGCTTCTATTCTCGAGATTTACAGCGAAGAGGTTTACGAGCTTTTTTCGAGCAGCGATGGTGGTGGGGGATTTCGCTCGGCTAGGAATAAGAGTTCCATGGTGTGTCTCTCTCTCTTCTCATCTCTCTATACAATGATTTCTTTCAGGAATTATTTAAGTGCAGTGCCCATCTTTTCTTCATTGTGAGTGAAATCTCTCTGTCTCTCTTCACCTTCTCTTTGAATCTTGATTACTTGTGCATCAGATCGCAGGGTTTGAAGAAATCTTTCTTTTTGAGAAACCTGTTTCATGAATAATTTGTGCTCATGAATTTATGCCATAATTTCTCAATTCGTATTGCAAGCTTAAAATCCATTGATCGCGGTTGCTATGAAAGAAAAAGGGAGCGGGGAGTCAGGGGCGAGAACATTACACTTGGGGATTTTGATGGGACCAAAATCCGGAGAACAAGATAATCAACACTGCCTCTGCTTGTTTTAGTGAAGCTTTGAGATAAAAAATGAATGGGTTTTATAGAGAGTGAAAATGAGGAGAGAGAGTGAAAGTCGAGTCTTTTTTTTTTTTTAAGGAAAATTGTTCCATGCGGGCTGGACAGCATTTCTACATATGTCGTCCAGAACGAGTAAAGCATCCGGTTTTCCATCTAAAAACAATGGAAACTAACTTTTTTTTTCCTTGAATTATTATTTCTAATTTTTAAAATTTATTTATTTTCTCAAATTCATGATCTCCACCTTAGAGATTTTTTGTCCTTAAAAAGTAAAGTCTTTACATCCATCTTATAAATTGACTTATTACGAGGCCTGCATTTCTACATTTGCGGGCTTGGCCTCATTGTAATTGGGCCCTTTTTAAATTTTTTATCAATAACTATTGTGGTTTAGAAAAAATTTATATAAAGTTACATTGTACTATTGTAGCATGGTTCATCTCAAAAACCCATCAAAAAATAGAACTTGTTGGAAAACCCTCAAATCGATCATCTCGACTTCAAGATGTGTGGATATGAAAAATAGATTTGAAGTCATGAAATTAGTACATTTTGTAAAGCATTATCTAAACTAGGGTTTGAAAACTCGGTGAGTCGCTGTTTGACTCAGGAATCGATATACCTCGTGCCGGTTCCACTACAATACTGGGAATCGCCCGTGTCTAGAGAGAACAGGGCGATTCCCAATAGTGAATCGCTGAGTCTCAACAGTGACTCGTCTAAGAACATGAGCTGCACATTGTTCTTCACGATTTTCATGGTGTTTTGTTATTTTCTTATCATTTTTCATCTTTTTCAGCTTTATAATTGAATCTTGCAGGCTTTATTTAAAATTTTTCAGCCATTTTAGTCAATAAGAGGTAGTAAAAATCATCGATTTTGATCAAAACAATTTGGATATGTGAAGAACCCTAAAAACGTTTTAGGGTTATGCCATTGTTTTGATTTCAAGCAAAAGAGGGCATCATTTTTTGTAAAATCTAAGGGTTATTGATTGTAAGAGTGTTGTTCAGAAGTTTTTGTTCATAATTTGTGAGTATTTTGGACGAATACATATCAAATTTGAATTTGAAGCCATGGGTGCACGAAAAATAGGTAAGAACTTCGTTTTTTTTTTTCCGCCATTCTATCAAATTCACTCAATATTTTGCAAATAATATGTTAAATTTATAGGCTTTTCATTCGTTATAGTGTTTTTTATCATCACATGTATTGAATTTGATTTTATTTATTTAATTTGAGTTTTATTTTTGAGAAAAAACGACTGATGTCTATGAAGAAAAAATGAACTGCATTTTTTTTTTTTCCCTGTCATTCTATCAATTTTACGCAATATTTTGCAAATAATGTGTTAAATTTATAGGGTTTTGATTCGTTATAGTGTTGTTTATCGTCACATGTATTCAATTTGAGCTTGATTTTTGAGAAAAAAAAACTGATGTCTGTGAAGAAAAAATGGACTGCAGTTTTTTTTTTTTTTTCTGCCATTCTATCAATTTTACTCAATATTTTGCAAATAATTTGTTAAATTTATAGGGTTTTGA
>NW_006498792.1:548743-585910 GCF_000471905.2 Amborella trichopoda | reverse complement strand
CTTGATAATTGAGTTGTAGCCATGTTTGGAGCTTGCATTTTTTATTATATTATCTTGCATAGTTGTAATTGAGATGTACGAATCGGTGATAATACAGTTTAACAACATGTATTTTTTGCATTAAAAATTTTAAAAATAAAAAATACATTTTTAATGCAAAACTGCATTAAAAATATAATACAGTTTAACAACGTGTATTTGTTAATGTATTTTTTTGCATTAACAACAAATTAGAAAATATAGTTTTGCATTAAAAATATAATGACGTGTATTTTTTTACATAAATAAGCTATCAACATGCAATTTTTTGAACTAAAAATTTAACAATAAAAATTAAAAATATTGTTTAATTCCTCGTGATAATAAAAAACTGGTCACAATTTTTCAAAAAATCACGATTTTTCAAAAAAATTGATTATGAAATTTTTTTTTTTAAAAATGCAGTTTTTCACGGACTCACTTTACATCAGTCATTCCAACTCAATCATTCCAACTAAAAAGTCTGCCTCAAATCGAATAAATTACATCAAATTGAATACATGTTTTGATAAACAACACTATAGGGAATCAAAACCTTATAATATTAACACATTATTATCAAAATATTAAATAAAATCGATTGAATTGAGGAAAAAAAAAAAAGAAAAACGTAGTTCTTCACAAACATTAGTCATTCAATCTAAAAAATGAAGCTCAAATTGAATAAATCATATCAAATTGAATACATGTGATGATAAACAACACTATAACGAATCAAAACCCTATAAATTTAACAAATTATTTGCAAAATATTGAGTAAAATTGATAGAACGGTGGAAAAAGAAAAAAAAAAAAAATCGCAGTCCATTTTTTCTTCACAGACATCAGCTTTTTTTCTCAAAAATCAAGCTCAAATTGAATAAATAAAATCAAATTGAATACATGTGATGATAAACAACACTATAACGAATCAAAACCCTATAAATTTAACACATTATTTGCAAAATATTGAGTGAAATTGATAGAATGTCAGGGAAAAAAAAAAAACGCAGTTCGTTTGTTCTTCACAGACATCAATTTTTTTTTCTCAAAAATCAAGCTCAAATTGAATAAATAAAATCAAATTGAATACATGTGATGATAAACAACACTATAATGAATCAAAAGCCTAATTTAACATTTTATTTGCAAAATATTGAGTGAATTGGATAGAATGGCAGAAAAAAAAAAAAAAATAACGAAGTTCTTACCTGTTTTTCATGCACCCATGGCTTCAAATTCAAATTTGATATGTATTCGTTCAAAATACTCACAAATTATGAACAAAAACTTTTGAACAACACTCTTACAATCAATAACCCTCAGATTTCAGAAAAAATGATGGCCTCTTTTGCTTGAAATCATAGAAATGGTAGAACCCTAAACTTTTTTAGGGTTATTCACATATCCAAATTGTTTTAATCAAAATCGGTGATTTTTACTACCTTTTATTGACTAAAATGGCTCAAAAATTTTAAATAAAGCCTGCAAGATTCAATTATAAAGCTGAAAAATGATAAAAAAATGACAAAAAACCATGAAAATCGTGAAGAACACTGTGTAGCTCGTGTTCTTGGACGAGTCACTGTTGAGACTCAACGATTCACTATTGGGAATTGCTCGGTTCTCTCTAGACACTGGCAATTCCCGGTATTGTAGTGGAATCGGCACGCGGTTTGCCGATTCCCGAGTCGAACTGCGAGTCCGGTTCGACTTGCCGAGTTTTCAAACCCTGCTATAGACCATCATTTCTTTCTTTTTTGGCACTTAATTGCGATCACATTTATAACATGTTATTGGTTTCAACATGATAAATTGTTGGAAAAATATGATTGGAATAACATGATTTTATTATGACAAATTTTATTTTTATTAATTATTTATAGAAGTCTTTCAAATGTCGCTCTATATAATTTGAAGTAGACAATAAATGTATGTACTAAATTCAAAATCTGTATGGTACAAGTTAAATAATGGCTTGACATTGGTTTCAACGTGATAAGTCATTGGAGCAATATGATTGGAATAACATGATTTTATTATGATAAACTTTACTTTTATTAATTGTTTATAGAATGCCTTTCTATATAATTTGAAGTAAACAATAAATTTATGTTCTAAATTCAAAATTTGTAGGGTACAAGTTAAATAAGGGGAAAAAGTTTGATTAGTAAATTAGAAGGTTGGGTAATTGCAGTATAAAGTTTTGAGGTACAGGAGCAGACTAAAGTTGGATGTTATTTCAATTGAGATTTTGGTAATCTCTTATGAAAATTATGTTGTGAAATTTTTTGTTATGATTGTGTTGTGTAATTTATCATTGATTACTGATTTTTGTTTTTATTTTTATTTTTTATTTTTTTATTTGACACTGATCCCTTCATGTCAGATGAGGGGACAAGCTTAAAAAGGGAGAGATCACATTATGTTATGAAATTTTTTTATTATGATTGTGTTATGTAATTTTTTGTTTTTATTATTTTTGTTGCCTTCACATAAGGGAAGTAGCTTAAAAAGGGGATCAATCACCCAGTTATTTTGAAGAGAAGTAGCTTAAAAAGGGGATCACCTAGTTATTGTTTAAGAGAGGGTTTAGAAAATTTTTTATTTTTATTTTTAATTAGGGATAGAATAGTAAAAAATGCACATCTTCCAAAACTACTCGACATTTTCGTAATGGATTTTTCATCTATCACCGCGTGTAATGGATTTGATGATTTTAAGGGAAATCT
This sequence comes from Amborella trichopoda, assembly GCF_000471905.2. The sequence continues at coordinate 583,160 of NW_006498792.1, read as the reverse complement.
CGTGCAATCGCTTTCCATTTTTTTACGATTAAGTGTACGCAAATGGTGGAAATGTTTTATTTTGTTGTAAATGTTATATTTTGTAGTAATATATTGTCAATACCCAATAGGCTTCTAAGGCATGTGTATAGGTTTTGTTAGGCTAGATCCCCAATATTTTTTGATATTTAGATACTTTTATCCTATAGTGAAGTAATTTTTTATTTAGTGTTATTTTAAGTAATTAGTCATTTTCCATTTAGGATTTTGTGTGTTGTTGTAGCGAACTAGGGTGTGCTATTTTTCTTATATTTTCTATTTTGTCCTCTGTTTTGATGAATGTTGCTTTTCCATTTTGTTCTATTTTCTTAGATAAATTATGTTGAGGTTATAACTTTTTATTGATTAGCAACATGACTTGCCTTACTAATGAACTTTCTTTCCCTCTTTTGCCTTCTGGTACTTATTATATTACTGATCGTTTATTTAGTTGCAGCTGGGATACCTCACGACTGGTGGTCGATCAATTGACGAGGTGTTGAAATTATTCCGAAATTATTCCTTCTGCTATTCTCAAAAAAAAAAAAAAAAAAAAAATTCTACCCTGTACTCTAATGGCGCTCTAATGATAAGCGTATAATTTGGTAGAAACGGTTGTACCGTGTCGATGGTAGAGACCGGTGTAGTTCAATAATGGAAGAACCCAAGTGGGGTAGGAATCTTTCTTTCTGACACTCTGCATCTAATCCATTAAGTGGTGGAAGGGTGTCTCTACCATGTTTGGGTGATCAACTTGATTATTTATTTTTTAGCGTAATTAATGCATCCCATATTGTTATATAGTTCGTTAATAAAAAGTTATAGTGTTTGTAGTTCATTTTATGTTTATTTGTGTTAATTTTATAGATGTACTTTCATGGTTTCTTGCCAGGCATACAGGGCATTGGCGGTATCAGAAAACGTGGGTCTAAAATTAAAATATTATGGTAGGTTAACTTAGATTTGTTTTCCTAAAGCAAGCTTTATTAGGAAGACCAAAAGATTAGTTTTTGTTAGGATTGATTTACTTTGCTATGCTTTTTTTGTTTTGTATGCCTAGCAAATAGAAAAAAAATGAAGATTCTATTTTATCTCCTTGTATTGATGTTGTTAGCCTTCTTAGATTATCCTCTTGCTAGGGATTTTGTATTGTTTATTTCTTTATATGTATTTTTCCCTTATAATTTTGTGAATACAATGGGTTGTGTTGGTATAGATCATAGTTTACAAACTCTTCTGGCCTAGGTTGATTTGTGAGTGGGTATCTTGTGAGTCTTTGCCTAGTTATGCGAGACTTTGATTGAGCTTCATTTTTATTTATTTATTTGTTATGACTTGTTCTATTTCGGTTTCATTGTTCAATTGCAATTGTTGTTCATTCATAAGCTTGAACTCTTAATTGCAATATTATTTAGTTTGGGTAAATAAAAAGGGTAATCAGTGCAGATTTTGGCGCAACCTTTAGGTGAGAATGAAGCTAGATGCTTCATAATAGGACTCTCGTTGGTACTACTGCCAATCTCAAAGGGTATGACAGGCTAGTTGGTACTACTACCAATCTCAAAGGGTATGACAAGCTCGTTGGTACTACTGCCAATCTCAAAGGGTATGACAGGCTCGTTGGTACTACTGTCAATCTCGAAGGGTATGTCAGGGAGTTGGTACTACTGCTAATCTGAAAGGGTATGACAGGCTCGTTGGTATTACTGCCAATCTCAAAAAGTATGTCATGGAGTTGGGCCTATATCATTTGGTGAGAATGAAGTTGGAGGCAATAAAGGGTATGACAGGCTCGTTGGTACTACTGCCAATCTCAAAGGGTATGTTAGGGAGTTGGGCCTATATCATTTGGTGAGAATGAAGGTGGTTACCTCCCCATTGAGCTCGGCAATAATTCCGCCAAGGCCACAACTTGTTATCTTATGTTTCAATGCAAACGTGGATTGGACTTATGATAATTGTTTTATTTTGATTTCCTTGCAAATGTAGTATATCTTAACAACTAATAAATAGGTTTTTATTTTTGGGAAAATTATGTACATATTCGTTATAGAGTGCGTTATTGCAAAAGTACGAAATGGTTTTATTTCCTATTTGTTCGTTTTTTTCTGTTCTTTTTTTTCTTGTCATAACGATTTTTTTTTAAAGAAGACAAGTTTACCTTTTTCGGTTGTTGAACAAACGAATTCAATGGATTTTCGGATGTTTAATAATAGTAATCAGGCCATTTTTTTTGTTTTCCATTCAGGTCAATGTCAGATTTTGAAAAATCGAAAATTCAAAATTCTTGGTTGTTGAATTTTATGTTATTCAAGAATCAATGTTTTTTTTTCATAGGTACTCCTCTTTTTTGGTTATTGAATAACTGAATTCAATGGATTTTCTATTGTTCAATAACGGATATCTTCTCTATTTTTTTTTAACCACGTTTTATCCGTCTTTTTTCTTTAAACTCTTGTCAATGTTTATCTACGAAGATTAGTCATTTGTAGAGAGAATGGATAAACATAGGGAAGAGTTTGAACCATGAGAATGGAGGTATAGAGAAAATGGATAAACATAGGCGAGACAATCCACAAGTACAGTGGAGAGTCTTATGTTTATCTATTACTCTATACTTTACATTAGGTGGGTTTAAACTATTCCTTATAGAGTTTAAAGCGAAAAGATGGGTAATGTGTAGGTGAAGATGACTCTATACTGGTTTAAACACTTCCTTATAGAGTTTAAAGGGAAAAGATAGGTAATGTGCGGGTGAAGATGGGTATGGAGGATTTCGGTTGTTGAAGAAAGAGGAGTATTTATTGAGAAAATTTTGGTTTTTGAAGAGTCGGTAATTTAAAATTTTGTTTTAGAATAGAAAATTTCGGTTCTTGCAGAGTCGATAATTTAAAATTTTGTTTCAGAACATTTAGGCTCTATCATAATTGCCCTCTAGAGAATGGGGCTTTTTATCTTTAAAGATGCCGTCTGAAGCCGCTACTCTAGGGCATCTCCACCGAGGTCTCGTGATGGCCTCCTCCCCTAGCATCCCCTCTTGTATTGGCTCCTCCCCTAGCATCCCCTATTGTATTGGCGATCAAATCCTCTTCCAAGGAAGAAGACCTCTCACTGTGGTATCGGAACTCGTCCCAAAAGCCTTGTAGGAAGATAGAGGTCATGGGAAAGCAGGATAAGATGCGTAATGCTGTTGGAGATTGTAATTGTGGAGGAAGGCGTTCCATTAGGGGTCTTGAATGGGCTCTATGCTCCCAAAAGAAGGAGGCTTCGAAGGAGAGAGGTCCAAAAGTTACTTGCGGAATTCCCTTCCCGCCTACTGCTACCCACTTTGGGGTGATTTGGGGAGGAACAAAATTTCACATGTACCGATGATTGCTCCTGGAACATAAGGGGTTTTCGGGGTTTCTAGCAAAAATAGAGGTTTGTTACAATTATTGGGGGGTTCCAACCCCATAACTTAGTTTCTTCTAGAATCCCAATTGTTTTCTCCTGTTGCGATGGATGTGGGAGTTCTTGTTCTTTTTTTGAGTGCCCGATGGTTGTTTGCTATGGTGGCCTTTCAATCCATCTGAATTATTTTCTCATTTTGGAATCGTGGCATGCATGAACTTTGTATCTATGTGACTATTCTTTTGTGGTCCAAAAATTCAACTTTGAACTTGATATATGTGTTTGTTTAATTTTGATGATTAGTATCAAACTTTTTTTTTTCTTATACATGTGTAGTTGAACACCTACTCCAAATATTTTGCACTAAACATGTGATACATATATGAAATCTGCACTGGACATTTTAATAGTTTTGAATATTTGATATTACACCATATTTCAATTCTTCCGAGTCTTGATGACTGGGTGATCTCTTTCACTTTATGCTTTGGGGATTAAATTTGTTGAGGTGATATATTGATTGATACTAATTCTTTTGGTTGACATAATGAGTTGCTTGCGCTTTTGTGTTTGTTTTTCTTCTTCTTTGCATACTATTTTTAACTTTTTCATGATTATCTTTTTTCTTTTTTGAAACAAATTGGACACATCATTTATTGCGAGCTATTCAGCAATTTCATGTCAAAGAAAAAAATATTGATATAGAAAAAATGTTCATCTACAGTGAACTTTTTAGCATTCTCATGTCCAATAAAAAAAATCATATAAAAAATATTGCAAGATTTTTCTTCCTTGACTGTTTGGATGTTTAGTAGAAGGGAAAAGTGGCAACCTTTTCAACTGAAAGCTCCGTAGTGGTTTTTATAAGCGGTTTTTATTGTTGTCAATGGAGGTTACTTTGGTGCCCTTACTCTCATATTATTGGCAGCATGTCCAAAGAAACCACCTTTCTCTTTTTGATTTCTTTGCATCACCACCTGGTGTTTCTCAGAATATCATAATCTCATATTCTTGGCACCATGTCCAAAGAAAACCACCTTTCTCTTTTTGATTTCTTTTCATCACCACCTTGGTGTTTCTCAGAATATCATAAAGTCCTCTTCTTCACTGGTTTGCTTTTATTGTCTGATTTCTCGGAATATCCTAAAGGTCCTCTATCTTCTTTTTCATATGTTTATAGATCTAATTGATTTTATCCATTTTTGAAATTTAAAATTTATAATTAGATATGATAAGAGATTTCCAAATGCCTTGCAACCTTATAAAAACCACTCCCGCTATGGATAGAACATGCGATTTGGGTCTTGAGAACACCCACTATAGATAGAAAATGCAATTTGGGTCTTGAGAACACCTACTATGGATAGAAATGTGATTTGGGTCTTGAGAACACCGAAGAACAACTCATGCCATTCCTTCCGCCCAAAGAGAGTTTTTTTTTCTGCAGTTATTTTAACTTGGTTATCCTACTAAGATACTACTGCTATGTTGGCTATGTTATTGGTTAAAACATGAAAACGGCATGCAACAAAAACCTTTTAAAAAATTAGTACAACAAAGGCTGCTATGTTGGTTTCCTATTGACTTGCCATTGCAAACATGGAATCGTCAAGCAACAAACAAAAACCTGTAAAATACTATCCGATAAAAACACAAAATTAACGCAACAAAAGCATAAAGTTTGAGGATTTGTTGTTGCCAAGCTACTGAAGCTCCTACATCCCCCATTCCTTTAGATGCTTCTTTTATATGCAAAAAACCTAGAACCTCCTTGACTTCTAATTTTAAACTAAACCAAATTGTTGAAGGCAACAATGTGATACTAATGATCCATAACACCCCAGCAAAACATGCTACTTGGCTTGCAAAAGTTACTTGGTTGGTTTGCAAAAGTTGGAGGACAAACACGACTATAGCAAAAATGATTTGAATCTCACTTGAATTTTTTGGACATGTTGTTTTGAGGGCAAACTGATTATAGTTGGTGTATTTGAAAGTTGAGAAGAAACGTCATTCGTTTCGCCTTCTAATTTTTACTTACAACACAACATTTCTATTTTATAGTGGGGATGAATGTGGAATTATAACTTGAGATACTGGTTCGTCAAAGTGCACTTATCCTTTCAACTTGAAATCATCGCCACTATGAATAGAAATGTTGTGGAGTAGGTAAGAAACGGAAGGCGAAACGAGCGACGTTTCTTCTCAACTTTCAAATGTATTTCACTGTAATCATTATTCTTAGGACCTCGACATGCCTAAATATTTGGCTGCCCATCCTTGATTCTTAACGGCCATTGATGTTTCACGTTCTACTTCCAGGAGAGCTGAGAGAGAGTTTCTTAAGGTTTGTAATACGATATATGTTGTCTCGAGGGTATGATCAGGTTGTGGATGCAAATGTCGAACTTAGCATTGGGCTTACAACATATCGTAATGGACTTCTTGGTCCTCTCCTACCTCGTGATTTGTATTTGGAGGATCTCGAATCCTAGATGCCAGTAGTTGTCCCTATTTCTTTTTTCTGCCACTTTATTTATTGAGTGGCTTATGGCCGTATTGGGGTGTACCATATTCGATTTTGTTTGGTGTCGTGGCGGCTACAATTCATCTATTTTTTGGTGTTCCTTGATGGAGGGTGGCTGAAGCTGGGGTTGGGCGGTCCCTGTCAGTGCGTGCAGTTGTGGACCGTGACGTTTCTTGCTTCGTGGTTATTGGTGGAGGGTGCCACCTTCTTGTTTGATTTTTTTGGGCCCTTTGGGCGAAGTGTTCTAACTTTATGTTATTATGATTTTAATTATTTGTACTTTGTTGTATGTATTCTCTCTCTCTCTCTCTCTCTCTCTCTCTCTTTATCTCTTTGTATCTCTATTACTAGGTTATTGATTGTACTTTTGTGATGTGCATTTGATATCTCATCTCTGTCTTTATCTTGTCTCTTTTTTCTTTTTTTTTTTATATTTCATTTGGCTACTACTTTGACACTGAATTGGTTGATTTGATATCTCATCTTCACTTTTTTTCACTTATCTCTTTCATTTGTATTTTTTGTATTGGAAACCTCGATAGTGTTTAGGCTTTATTTTTTCAAGGGTGATGATGTTATGGATTGGAAAGTTTTGCTTTTTTGTATGTAATTATGAATGTTCTTGACTTTATTATATATGTACATCTTTGACTTGGATTAGGGAGAGAGGGAAAGGCGATTAAAGAGATGGAATGGTGAGAGAGCGAGAGAGATGCCTAGAGATAAGGTAAAGATGAGAGCTAAGAAGATGCATTGAGAGAAGGGATTAATAAATAACGAGTATTGTTTATATTATCCCCTCCAAAACATTGAAAGACATCATTTGGTTCCATAATACGAGTGTCGAAGATGAAGAGATTGATGAACCCTCTCGAACGCCTTAGTGGAGTTATGTCACTTTAGTTGGTGGTGATTCAAAATTGAGAGGCGGGGGGAGGAAATGGAAGTGTAATTTCCGCTATAGAGATCCCTTGTTAACAACTTCTTACGTATGAGTGTATGTTCATTTATTAGGCCTTTGACTGGGGTGGAAGTCTAAGGGGATAATTCTTTGCCCAAAAATATCAAAAGACGAACAAGATGCATTGAGGCTAGAAGAGTCTGAGGCTAAACGTTTGTTTGGTTCGAGTCGAAAAGTCAGTATGAGGTCACTTGATCAAACTGAATTCACGTCATTAACGCAGCATTCAGGGTTAATACAAAAGGCTACGTGTTCAAATAAATAGGCTAGGGGCACTATAACTCTTACGTTTGATATTCTTACGAGGAGGTAATCCCTTTTAATGTAGTGAAGGGTCCTTGGTTTAAAGAAATGATATATGCAATAAACAATGCTCTCAAGGGTTATGTGCCCCATAAATATGAGATTGAGGACAAGTTTGCTTGATAAAGAGAGGAGCCGGATTGACCGTGAGCTAGGAGCATAGAGAAATGAATGACCAACTTATGGGGTTTCTATTATTTATGATGGATGGAGTAATGTGAAGAATCAATCATTGATAAACGTAATGGCTGTATCAGAGGGCAAGGCTATGTTTGTGAATGACTATGATTGCTTTGAAATTGAGCATACTAGTCTGAATATTGCAGATTTACTTTGAAGGCCATTGACAATATTGGACTTTGTGATGTCGTTCAAGTCGTGACTGACAAAGCATCAAATTGCAAGGGAGCTGGTTCAATAATTCAACATCATCATCCTCATATTTTTTGGTCAGGTTGCTTAGCTCACATTGGAGGATATTGTGGATATAAAGGAAAGACACTTAACATTTGCTTTTGTTAGGGATCATTGCAAAGAGGGTAAATGGGTTGTGACATATATTCGCAACCACACGAGGTGTTTGTAATTATTTCGAACTTCGCAACCACACGAGGTGTTTGTAATTATTTCGAACTTTTTTGAATCTCGAGCTTCTAAAAGCCAAGAAGACTATATTCGGTTATCACTACATCATGTTAAGACGCCTTAAGGAAGAGAGGCTTGCCTTGACGTCCCTCGTCTTGGGACCATTGGGTAGGACTCAAACGTGGCCTGGGAGATGCGGAGTATGTTGAAGTTCACAGAATAGTAATGGATGATAATTTATGGGCAACAAACAAATAATATTAGGGATCACAAGACCAATATCGGGGTCATAAGCATTAAGATTATAATGCGGTGCATTTGAAAGTTGAGAAGAACCGCCACTCGTTTTGCCTTCCATTTCTTACCTCCATAGTTTTTAATTGTGATTAGCATTATTTTCAAGTGTTGTAAAACTTGAAACATGAATGTGTAAACATATGTATGCTTATCTTTTTTAGTAAAAAAGATAGACTAACGTAATGTTTCTGCTACACCTAAATATCTAAAGTTCCTATTTACATTGGGGTTTTCCATTTGTGGTAAGCTAAGAGTTTTTAAATTGACATGTAAACGTTGGTGGGTCAATTTCTTATCCATTGTTTCTAATTGTGATTAGCAGTATAAAGTGTTGTAAGTCTTGAAACTGGACAGCATAAATGTATAAACTGGAGTGCATAAATATTTGTGTGCTTATATTGTTTTGTAATAAGCATAGACTAATGTAATGTTTTTGCAACACTTGAATATCTTGTGTGCGTATTTACAGTTTTACGCTAGGGTATTACATTTGTGGCTAAAATAGGTTGATCAATTTCTTTTCCATGGTTTCAAATATTCATTAACAATATTTTGGAGTGTTGTAAAACTTGAAATAGGAATGTGTAAACATATGTGTGCTTATCTTTTTTAGTAAAATTCATAGGCTAATGTAATGTTTTTGCAACACTTAAATATCTAAAGTGGCTACTTACACTGGGGAATTCCATTTGTGGTAAGCTATGAATTTTAAATGGACATGTAAAAGTTGGTGGATCAATTTCTTATCCATTGTTTCTAATTGTGATTAGCAGCATCTTGAAGTGCTGTAAATCTTGAAACTAGAGTGTGTAAACATATGTGTGCTTATTTTTTTTTATAATAAGCGTAGACTTATGAAATGTTTCTGCAACACCTAAATATCTTGAGTGCCTATTTACATTGGGGAAATCCATTTCTGATAAGCTATGAATTTTTAAAGGAACATGTAACTGTTGGTGGATCAATTTCTTATCAATTGTTTCTAACTTGGCAGTATAAAATGTTGTAAGACTTGAAACTGGACAACGTAAATATATAAACTGGAGTGTGTAAATATATTTATGTTTGTAATAAGCATAGACTATTGTATTGTTTTTGCAACACATATATAAACTGGAGTGTGTAAATATATTTATGTTTGTAATAAGCATAGACTATTGTATTGTTTTTGCAACACCTGAATATTTCGTGTGCGTATTTATAGTTTTACACTGGAGTAATACATTTGTGGTAATGTGTTGTAAACTTTTTATCAGATTTCTTTCTAGGAAACAAAAAGATACGTGCGACTTGCTTAGCTAACTTATTTGTCTTCTTGTTTGAAGGATATGATTGCTCAATAGGTTACAATTTGGGATGTTCAGACGCACGAAATTTTACTTCAAGATACAAATACTCTTCAGGAATTGCCTCCTGGAACTTTGACGGAATGGGAAATGCAGGTTATTTGGGGTCATCCATTTATGAAGTACCCGTCCCACATCTAGTTCCGAGAATGTCGGGATCACGATCTTAAAATTCTGGGAGCAGAGATCTAATTTGTTCAGGAACCACATCTACAATCCCTGAAGTAGAGGGAGCGAGCTCCGTTGTTAATAGGATCGAGAATCCTAAAAATTGGAGCGAGATCCCAAAAAAAGAGAGAAATGGGTTCCGAGCGATATCTCGGCTCGCGAACGCCGGAGCAAGATTCCGGAGCGGAAGCGCCACCCCCGGTAACTATGGTCCAAAATCCAAGCTGACTTGTAAGCAAGTGATCCCATACCTACCATGGGTTGGGTGAAGTGTTTCGGCACGGGATTTGTTGAATGGCATGAAGGGCTTAAGACAGAGAAGTGTGAGTGTCACATTGCCATGGGTATGTGAGAGTAGGCTTGGCAACACTGTTACATGTTCCTTTTCTAAATTCAGCGGGTGATATTGAGAAATAACGGGATTTTCCATTCTAGACATGATAAATAACTCAATTTTTCTCTGAATTATTGGACATAATCAAGTTGCTGTTGTTTGGATGGTCACAATTTTTAAATAAGAATACATTATGTGGATTTAAGCCATAATTAGCAAACAATGTCCATATACAGTATCAATTTGGGGAATTATCTGACACTTGTTCTGGTTTTTGCTTCATTTTAGTCTGCAATTAGAGAATTTCGCAGACTTTTGGTAATATAAGTGTTACAAACGATGGATGGATCCGTTGAACCTTACATGAGAACTTCTTTTACGGATTGTCTAAATTAGCAAGAGGTAAATGTATTCTGTGCAACCTTCATGTAACATATTGAGAACTTGAGGGTTGAGACAATTGCTTTTATTCTGCATTAGATTTGCTTTGAGGGAGCTGAATTCAACATATTCAGTGTGTTTGTGTCTTTCAGCAATACTGGTCTTCACAATATCTTCTCAATAGAAGAAAGGAGGCATCCAGTTCCAGTCCTTGCTTTTTATAGGTTTCAATGTTGTATACTGCATTTACTCTCTTCAGTGAAATAAAAGAAAATATCTCAGTAGACTTTATTTTTATTCTCATTTCTTCATAGATTTAAGTTTTTGAAACTTATCTGGTGATAAAGATTCTATCTATTGTATTTTCCAATCCTTTGGACAAACTTTAACTCCATCCTTTTAACCCAATTTTTTTTTTATAAAAGACATTCTTTTTAAACCTCCTCATCGTGTCTCTTTTTCTCTCTATGTGAATCTCCCAAACCCCTCTCTCTCTCTCAATTTCCCCCAACTCTCTCTGATGGGAAGTGGGGTTGCCACGAACTGTCCCTCAACTATTGGTTGACACGAACTCATGAATGTTTCTCTGATATTGTAATATATGTTCATATTTGTGTAGCTCTTTGTAATAAAAGGGATTTATTTATGTTTTCTTATTTTTCTTTTACCTAGTCTTCAAGGGACCCGATTTATATGTTTCATTTCTAATTGAAAGGTTAGTCATATGTATCTAATAAACATGGGGGCTGCTATTCGTGTAACTTAACTAAGTATCGCGCGCTTACTGGTGTAGTGAACGTGGAGCCAGCGGGAGAAGTACATAAGCACTGAGCGAGCCTTTGGGGGAAACAAAGCCAAAGCAAGTCTACTAAATTGAAATGGGTTCGCTCTTTAGCTTAGGTTCAGTTCTTTATGCTTTTAGTAAATTAGCTTAACTGAAATTGTGAATGTAGGAGATTTGCTGCTCTTATTAGTACTCTCTATGGCATGTCGATGACAGCGTATTTCATTTAGCTCTTGATTATGTACAGGGTATATACCGGCCTTATTAGTACTCTCTATGGCATGTGGATGACGATGTGCTTCGTTTAGCTCTGGATTATGAATACATATGGTTTGCACAACCGTGAGTCATTCTCCTTAGACAGGGTTGATAGTGCATAAGGTCGATCAATGCACTCCTTATCTTGACGTATTTTCTGCTAATGCGAATCTATAGTAAATTTTGGTTAAACATCATTTATTTATTGATCAAATATTGATAAAAAAGGATCCAGATATTTCTATAATATGTTCAAATGATTTTATAACAGTCACGGATCTAATTTGATCAGTTTTGTTTGACACTTTGATCAAGATTTGTAAAAAAAATTGATGTTTCTGCCGCTGCAGAAACAGCAGCACAATCAATTCATAGCAAAATCAATTCATAGTGCAATGTTGGAGTCTTAAGCATGTACCTTGAGGAATTTACACAAGGTCAATCCCTTGCTGAGGATATTCCTATCACTATGTAATGGTTGAAGGCCCAATATATATGTGTGTATGTATGTATGCAGGAACGTGTCGGTGTCGGTCTTCATGTAACGTTGGGTAGTGTGTGTTTGTGTGTTAGGTTATCGGAGAATTGGGTTAGTGTACATTCACCGTAGGATAGTTAATGTCATTTTGATACGAGAAAGCATTTAATTGTGGAACTTGAGTTACACTCTTTGATATTCTTCCTTTTGATTTATATTTCAAACAAATATCTTAGAAAACCTCTGTGACTAGTTTGATTTGCCCGAGTTGACTTGGAATTAGTGAGTGGGCGATCCGCTTCTATTGAACCCCAGAACTAAGTCCTTTAGTTTTCAAATTTTCTTTTTAATTTTCCATCACATTTTCACGAGGATCCGACGCAGAAATTGGCTGAGTCAAACGTGAGAATTTGGTGATAAATTCCATTTTTTTCAAAGGCTTCTCCAAATCTCTATCATTTGGCCGTTATGTAAGGAAATTCTCTCTGCTAGTCTCAATCAGTTATCCCTCTTAGGCCCCTCTTTCTCTCTATCATGGTTAACTGGTCTAATTTTGCCTCTGTGGTCTATAGAGATATAACAAGGATAAAAAATAGCTTTGCAGTAGTTGTGTACGTGGTAAGTACTTTTAATTTCCCAGTTTTCTTTATTTTTTATTTACTTTTCCTGATCTTTTGATTTTTGGTGCGCACATCAAAAGAAATACTTATAAATTGCTGGTCTTTATATGCATGATGGACATGATTTGTGCTCTGACTTCATCTCTTCTCACTTTACCCGTCGAAGTTAAAGGAAAAGGTTTATTCCATACCAAGCAAATCTTTGGTATCTTGAACCTGCAGAAAGGCAATACAATTTTTGCTTAGGTTTTTTTCGAGAAACACACATAATACATATATATATATACATATAGAAAATACTATGCAATGTTTATAGGAAAAAATGAACAGTGATTTCACCTACTCACATCACCGTCAAAAATTCATTGTGTGGTCACGATTGTCTAGTAGTGTTTCATTTTATTTCTACAAATTGGAATGATATGAAATTTGGAGCGTGAATTCATAAAAAATAGGGGAATCTTTGAAAATATAAAACAAATATTTTACATGAAAAAATTGACCCAAATATCCCTGAAAATTTTTCGGGGTATTTGGTCATTTTTCCACTGATAATTTTTTTATATTTTTATTAGATGTATCTCAGTAAGATGTATATACTCTCCAAATTTCAGGTCATTCTTATTTGTAGAAAAAAAAAATGAAAAATAAAACACTACCAGACAATCGTGACTGCGCGATGAAATTTGGACGGTGATGAAGGTAGGTGAAATCACTGTTCACTTTCGCTTATAGGCGTTGGCGGAGATGAACAATGATTTCGCCTACCTTCATCACCGTCCAAAGTTCATCGTACGGTCACGATTGTCCGGTAGTATTTCATTTTTCATTTTTTTTTTCTACAAATCAGAATGATATGAAATTAGAGCGTGCGTACATCTTAGTGAGTAGTACCTAATAAAAATATAAAAAAATAATTAACGAAAACAAAATTATTCGCCTATTTTTTATGAATACACGCTCCAAATTTCAGATTATTCCAATTTGTAGAAAAAAAATGAAAAATAAAACATTACTGGACAATCGTGACCATATGACGAACTTTATACGGTGATGAAGGTAGGCGAAATCATTGTTCATTTTTGCCTATAGGTGTTTTGTAGTATCTTCCTATATAGTGATATGTAGTATCTTCCGATATAGTGATACTATATAAGAAGATATTACAAAACACCTATAGGCGAAAATGAATAGTGATTTTACCTACCCTCATCACCGTCAAAAGTTCATCGTATAGTCACGATTGTCTACTATTGTTAGCATGAAAAACTTGACCAAAATACCCTCGAAAAGTTTCGGGGGTATTTTGATTAATTTGTTTTTCATAAATTATTTTTTTATATTTTTTATTAGGTAGCCTCACTAAGATGTACACAAATTCTAAATTTCAAATCGTTCCGATTTATAAAATAAAAAATAAAAAATAAAATACTACTGGACAATCGTGACTGTGAAATGAACTTTGGATGGTGATGAGGGTAGACGAAATCACCCTTCATTTTTTACCTATAGGAGTTGGGAAACCTTTCCATATATACATATATATATATATGTGAGCCGACCTAGCTAAGCGTAAGCATAGGTCGACATATGTGACCCGTATGATGGCTTGGACCGGGCATTTCATTGCCCATTGCCCGGCCTTGTCCAAGCCAACTAGTTCGTGGCTTGACCTAGCCACATAGAGAGGATGACCTAACCCCAGCCTTGCTCTTCTATGCCACAAGGTTGGGTGCAATGCTTCGACAGGTAGACGGGGGGCCAAGCTCATCTCTGCTTGGCCTATTTTCATACTAGGAGGAGAAGAATGGATCTAAGAAATAGAGGAATTTTGGTCACTTAAATATTACCCACTGAGATTTTGCTGCTTGCAGTAGTCTCGAAGGAGCGAGCTCGACAATTGCAAAGTGGCATGAGGATCGTCACCACCCCAACTCCATTTCTCTTTAACACGAACGCATGCAATTACTGCCTCTGTGAACCGATCATCTGGAATCCCAACAACAACAACACCTGCGATCCCTGGATGCCGGGAAAGAATAGCCTCCACCTGTAGGCCCAGATCAGGCAGTCCACATTCACAGTGTGAAGGAATTTATCTTATTCATTTTCAAATTTGTTCAAAAGAAGCGGAATGTACTACAACTCCCAGAGGCATCACAACTTTTTATCCGTGTCATATTGTTATGAGAGTATGAATATTTTGATGGCTATTAGAATCAGAACAATTTACTCATCCTTAATGGTGTAAACCTACTGTAACATTAGGGTTTGTATTCTACAATGCATCATGGATTTTTCTTTTTTTTTGCTTCTGTTTCTGTTTTGGATATCTTCAAGTTTTTCACGAATTACTTTTCCACTAAGAAATATGAGTGGAGAATGTGACACTTACTTCTTGAGGAAACACATTCTCGCCTCCGGTTTTTATTCGATCTTTTTCTCGGCCTAACAACCACAAATTCCCCTTCTCATCAATCCACCCCATGTCTCCGGTGTTTAGCCAGCCACCCTTATTGGGAAAACCAGTAGAATTTTCACCCCAATACTTAGTCATAACATGAGGTCCTCTAGTAAGTATAGCACCTATCGGACAAGAATTAATGACAGCCTTTTCCCTTATCTGCAGTTCGACATGTGGGGCCGGTTTCCCGACGCATGTGCCTCCTGGCCGATTATCCGAATGGGAGATGATCGTGTATGAATCATCATTTTTTCGGAGTGGAAGGGGCATGAATGTCAGTGATGAGCTTGCTTCTGTCATACCTTATGAAAATTCAGGCCATTGGATCAAGAAAGTGATGTGGTGGAAATTATATTTGATTTTGGTACAATCAAATTATTTTTGTTTTCAATTGGCATAAATTTTATGCTATTTTTCAACTTCATATTTTGGAGAAAGAAGAAAGCTCCTTATACACTTTTCAAAATCTATACTATTCATCTCTTTAAAAAAAAGAGGAAAATAAAAAAAGATTAGAATATTGTTAGAAAGAAGATTATGTCTTACCATAAGCTGAAAGAAGCTTTGCATGTGGAAATATGTTGATGACAGCCCTGGCAATTGGATCAGAAAGTGAGCCAGCACCATTCAATATCTTCTTCACACTCTTAAACCTTCCTTCTCCCCCAGTTTTCCTGAACAAAAATTTATTAAATGATATTTAAATTATGATACTAGCCCTAGTGATACATGTTATTAAAAATAGTTTATTCCTATAATCTCCACTTTAGCTATAAAAGTAATTAAAGTTTTGTGGGTGTATGTCTTGCTCTCGTGGAGGATACTGTACAACTATTAACTCAAGTTAAAGTGCTACTTACGAGTTTAAGTTTTTATTTGAAAATTTGGGATCCACCTACTATGCCTATATTTTAAAAATAAAATTGGATTTTGAGTTCATAAATAGTTACATCCGGCCATCACATCTTAGGATGTATTTTCCCTTAGCTAGTACAGGTTGCATTTCTCCTTTTTGCTTTTATTTTATTTTTTTTATTTTTCATTTTGAGGTTGTTTGCTGGTTTGAAGAGGTTACATCCCCCAAAGGTTGGGGTCCCTACCAATACTTCTACAATGGGTAATGCTTGAGGGTATGAATTAGGGAATTGCTCTCACAAAACATGAAATCTTTTGGCTAAAATTAATGGAAATGTACATAATAAGGTCTTTCACTTTTTGAATGAAGAAGTGACAATCATTATTGATCGTTAGATGTGAAATTGGATAGCTAGGTATGCCATTGAATAGGCACAAAGTTCAAAATAAAAAAATTCTCGAATATAATGTTATGTTTTAATATGTTGGATTTTACATCCCATTGTTAAGAGTAATTGTCACCTCGTTGTACTATAAGTAAATGGTCTCATAGTATATAATCCTAGAATTAATAGATAAGCTCATTAGCATTTTCTTTTTTTTTGAGAATTCATGTTGTGATATGGTGAAACCTTGAAAATTCAGCTATTTTCCTTCTTATTATAAACTATAGGAGAAAACCATACCCCAAAATTTTCCAATTACTTAGACTATTAGAAAAATAAGGGTATTTTAGTTATTTGGAAATCATCGAGGAAAAGATGGAAAATCTACTAATTTAACACGAGGGGTGCACTTGGTTAGAGGAAGATGGTTCCCATTTGTAAAGCCCTTGAATGGAAAAACTATTTTCTTTGGTAGTTTATTAGTAGGAATTGAACCAGAGATGTAGAATTGCTAACGTCAACAGCTAAACACCCAGAAGCCTAATTCCTATGGGAAAAAGATTTTACATCACAAGTATAAAATTGATTTCCCATATTTTTGGGTTGGCTGGATGCTATGTGGGTTCCCATGGGCGGTTCAACTTTCCCATGAACCAAACATGAGAAAGTGGTGGTCCACAAAGAGATTTCTCTCCGAAAGAGGGATTTCTCACGAACCAAACATACCTTGAGAAAAGATGATTACCCCAGGAAGGAGAGTAAGTCAGCCATCATTGTGGGGACTGTGATGAAAGAGGTAACATTGTTTTGGTTGATGGCTTGGAGAACCGATTTTGCTTCAAATTTAGGGATGAAGACATGACATGCCCGTGCCATTAACATGGCCAAACCTGAGGAGATCCCACCTATGTGACACAATGGGGCAGTGTGAAGATAAACCTGCAAAAACCATCATTATATGACCCCTCTCTCTCTATATTCTATGAGGAATTAAGGGTCAGAATCTTCCCTAACTATTAGATACATATGTGATACATGACACCCTACTGATTGTGCACAATGCTAGTGAGAAATTTTCTCCAAATTTGTATAGAGAAATGGCACAAACCCCTTTAGCCATCCGATTTTATATCCGACAAGTTGCACGATTCTTGGCATTTGCATGAAAGGCAAGAGTCTCACTATGCATTCTCATGTAATAGATTGTTTGTTTTAGGGCTTGAAAATTCACCAATCTGGATCGGGAATCGTCGATTGGCGACCTCGATTGGAAATTGGCATAGGACGCTGATGTTAGAAAATTGATGATCTTGTCATGGAACTTGGTGATTCGTACCGGACAAATCACCCGATTCCCACACTTTATATCTTTATTAATTTTCCTTTTAAGTTTTTTTTAACATTTTTATAGACCTACTCTCGATCCGGAGAATTGATTGGATCGCCAATCTAGATCAGCAATTCTCCAATCCCATATGGCGGATCATCCGGTCGATTTGGGTTTCAAAAGGTCTAAAAGGAGGACTTACATCGTCCTCATTATAACCAACAATGGCAATCTTGGCTAAAGATTGGACAATCAATGCTGTATGATCAATAGCAACTCCTTTTGGCTTTCCTGTGGTTCCTGAATACAAATGATCAAATAATACAAATAGTTCATGTTAAGGATGAAACTATAGTGCATGAAGGCTAAAGAGAATATGAAAGAGGGCTAATGTTCATGATCCATCAAACTGGATAACTATATAGCAAGGGCAGTTCAGTTAGTGTTTCCTAAACTTTTTATAAGATATTTTAAATATAGAGAGAATTTGCATAAAAATGCGATTAGTTCCTAGAAGCTACACCATTCTAAGAACCATATTTAACTTTAGTTGCCAGTTACCTGATGTGAAGCAGATCAGGACAATTGACTCTGGCGCTTGGATAAAGTCGAGCTCAATTGGTTTTGGTGGTGGTGTTCTAATGGCGTCTGAAAATAACAAAGGTAAATATTCAGGTTTCCAGTAAAGCAACCAAAGGTTTCAAAGATGTCTGAGAACGAGATTGTTGTGTAAAAGTTCATAATAAAATTATTTATGTTATATTTGTGGTATAAAAAGGTCACAATTACTCTTAAATAGCTCGGGCTCAAAGTCCATGATTTTTTTAAAAAAAATTGTCAGATTTAGATCAACCGTTGTACCTATTAAATGGTCTTATTTTATACCATTCCAATTGCTATAGCTTATATTATTCCTTCATTTGATTTCTTTTGCAAACTTATATTGTTATTGTTTTCTTTATAAGTTTGAGCCTTTTCTTTCTTGATTGCCTTTAGGAAGCAAACATTTTGTGATGCATCTTCATCATTCATCATCCAGAAGCTTGCTTTTGCTTTTTTCCTTTTTTTTTTTTTTTTTTGAGTGGGAAGGTCCATTTCCTAATTAATTAGGTTGGACAATGTTGGACCCTCGAGGCAGGGTTTGAAAAATTGTGCACTTGGATCAGAATCATCTGATCTGACTCATAATAGGCTGGCCAATACTCTCGGATAGGCCCGAAGAGGTGAGTTGGCCGGAGTTGACAAAATTTGCATAATCCAACAGCCAACCTAAGAGAGAAAAAACAAAGACCTAGGTGAACCCCATTCCATATGCATTTGTATGTCATGACATAGCATTGTACATGACATATTTTATTAACTTCAGCATGCTTTTCCTTGCCAAAACAAATAAGGGAACTGTTAAATATATTTGCACACATATAATATCGATGTGCTTACAAAATTAAGAGTAAGCCAATAACAATGTTATAGACTAACACTTATTTTTGTTTTCAGCTAATATTTGGTATTGTTAAAGATTAATTTTCAACTATTTAATGAAAGACCAATTGGCTATGAGTCCAAGAAGGGACGACTATCATTCCCGAGATAGATTATATATTGGGAGATACCCAAAAAGTCCATTCAAACAAAAAAGGAAAAGAAAAAAGGAAAAATATTTGGATATTAAGGGATCTATTCACCTTCTAACAATATTGGCTAGTTTTCTCTAAGTTAGAAAAAATATCTAAAATTTTCCCTTTTTTTAATAAGAAAAAGTATACAAGGGGACCATTTACATGTGGTACATACAAGGTGGTCACAATTAATCTTGACCAATGTATGTGAAGTTGGGTAACTGTATTTATTCCATTGACCAAACTCAAAGTTCAAAAGAAATTTTTTTGAACTTTATGATATACCCAAACTATCAGATTTCAAATAGGATAGTTATACATAATTGTAACCACCAAATACCAAAGATATATGGTCTCATTGCTACAAATAAACCACTTTCTTGACTCTTAAAGGTCTACCTTTCCTACTTGAGCACATTGTGATATGGTAAGGCACTTACAATTGTTGTTGGTGGCCAGATTGGCATGAAATTTGATGGTTTTTTGAAACTTGGCTGCCCATGGACCACAATAATTGTCCACTACCAACATTGCTGGCTGAACAAGCTCGATGGCCGATCTCACCTCTTCCAAACTCTACATTTACATGGTGCATATTACTTACACAAAAAGATTATATGCACTTGCAGGAGCTTAGTGTATATCTACCCCTTGGGTAAAAGGAGTTAGGAGTATTTTTGGGTTGCTCCAAATATTGGAAATGTAACTTTCTCAATCAAATCACCGACCTATAAAACGTTGAGCACTATTTATCTATTTGCATGAATAAATTGCGCCCTACGATTGAATAGGATCATCAGTTTTGTAGTTTAGGTCATAGTGTTATTTTAAGAACTCGAATCTTTTCTCCCTTTCTTTTTCTTTTTTTATTTTTTATTTTATTTTTATTAAGTTTTAAAAAAGGGCAAGCTTTTTTTTGTTTTCCCTGCGGCATAAAACTTATATATTTCCCCTTATCCAACTGTCCATTCTGAAATGGAGGATTAAGATTGCCCCAATCACAATGTCATGTCTCTACACTATTTTAATTTTAATTTTTTTTAAATAAACTATTTTGACACCAAAATTTGGACATCCAATCCTCTATTAAACTTGCACTAGCGAAAAGCATAAAAAAAATATATATTTTCAATAAAATAAAATGACCAAAATACCATTGAAAGATTCAAGGAGTATTTTGGTCATTATATTTTATCGAAAAATTATTTTTAATATTTTTTATAAGTGCGTCCTAATGAAGATACGGCACGTACCAAATTTCATATTCATACAATTTGATAAAAAAACTAAAAATAAAATACTTTGAGATGTCGGATCTAAGATCAAATGGTGAGTGGTTCTCTTGATCAAAATTAGAGGGCTAGATGGTAAGAGAAGCATAAACCTTCTATGTTGTAGGGAAAGTATAGAAACCTTTCCCTTTATAAAATACTTATGACGATTTAGATCCTAAAACATAGCCCAAATTTCATATAAAGAAAATATTTATAACTTTATTTTCCTTGGGGAAGTAAGCGTATTGAGTGATCCCGTGGGAGTAGTGCTTTCACTTCTTCCTTTTTTTTACTTTTTTTTTTGAAGGAAGAAGTAATGGTTCCATATGCAAACCAATGAGGAGTGAAGTTGGTCCAATTATCGGTGGAATCTGGCTTTTTTACAAAAAAAATTGTCTTTTATTTTCTATTAAGTCAAAACTGGGTCAAACTAGATTTGCCAATGCGCCATTTGATAGTTGGGTTGGCTTGTTTGAACAGGCTTGATCATTTAGATCTAAGTATGCAAAAAGCCTTTTTAACTAAGAAAAAGTTTATATAAGAGTGAAGGCCTGAACAATCAAGTTAAAACTCACCTAAAAAATTTACTAGCCGACATTGTTTTGATGCTAAAAAACCCTCAATTCAATCGTAGACGCATATTTCTTACCCATCGATAGTTAAGAGGAGCTGCAATGGCTCCCACATAGGCAACGGCTAGCAACCACTCCAAGTAGTAATCACTGCAACCCCAAATATATATAACATAAAAGTAAATGTGAGAAAAAAACAAAAAAAAAAAACCAAAAACTCTTAAAAACCCAAACAACAAAACATGCTAACCCACCTTTTTTTCTCATTTTTCTTGATAATGATGATGAAGATAATGATAAGAACAATAATAATAATTAAAAAAACGGTAGAAGGATACGACACCTTAAAGTTGTGCCGCAAAAGGTGGCATTCCACTATTTGCGGCAGCAATTTTAGAAATTGAACTCCGCTTCTCGGCAAAACACAACCGATAGCTGGGTTTTGCCATTAGTAGAAAAAAATAAGAAAATACATTATTTTATACTTAATTTCAAAAAATAAAGGTAATCTTGCGGCCGGCTGTTTTCAGGTAGCTAGTTGCATGACTGTCCTCAATGGCAGGTAGAGGCAAGACTCGACTGTTGCTACTGTAGCATCCAAACGAGGCCTTAATGTGTGCACTCACAGAGATAGAGATAGAGAGAGAGAGGTAAAATGGGTAACCTGTTTAAGGCGGCGATGGCGACGACGTCCCCCCGTTCCAATCCCGAATCGGACAACTCTTTAGCGAGGCTGATGACACTGGTAACAAATTCGTTGCCGGTTTTTAGCCTGTTTCCGTATATTGTGACCGGAGAATCTGGCCGGATAGTTGCAATCCGGCTTAGACATTGACATATGTGGGCCTTCGAATAACCCATTTACAGAGAGAGAAACAAATTGCGGCCCAAAAGAGGGCTCTGTGTAACATGGTAGTTTTGAATGTTGGAGTGGGGGTTATCCATAGGGGATTACATTGGATAACGTTAGAGAGACAAGGACCAGACTGACTACATTTGTCTTTGAATAATGGACCGGGTTTTTATGCGGCCAAGCCCACATACCTAGAATTACTGGCCTATTGATAAATCTATTTTCGAGATGGATGAGATCATGACTATAAAAGAAAAATAAATTGAAACAACTAAAAATAATAAATCTAGTAAGAAAATATTTGGATAGTTAGTTTCTTTTGTTTTTAGATGGAACTTCTACTTGAATCCATCTTTAAGATGGATGCTTCACCATTTTTGGACCGCATAGGTAGTCATGCGTTTCCAGCCGGTATGAGACAATTTTCCTTGAATAATATCCAGCTTTTGGGAAAATGTTTTAAAACTACCCAACCTTATTTTAAAGGGTGTGGATTGTATAAGGCCGAGGCCCTAAACTATCAAAGTAAAGCACACCTTCAAATAGTGTCGAAAGATCTTTTTTCAATACTATCAATATTTGTGATGGCCTAAAAATTTATTTTCATATCTAATTATAAAATTTAAAGCTTCAAAAAAAGTGTTAATGGAGCAGATCTATAAACGCTTGAAAATCTTAAAAATTGACGGTAAAAAAATGCATGCACTATTTCTAAGACTTGAAATCTTTTTTTTTCTCATGTCTCTTCATCTTGAGGTTGAGATGATCAATTTGAAGATTTTTTAGCATTGAAACAACCTCTTCTAATGAATTTTTGAGGTGCTGCCTTAATTTGATTGTTTAAGGTCTCGCCTTTATATAAACTTTTTCCTATCATAAATACCCAAATGGATCATTTTTAATGAAATTACTACCATTTACTACCCATAATTGTTAGATGTGAGATCCGGTAGCTAGGATTGTGTTATTCACTTTGCTCAAAATGTAGTAAATTAAAATAAAATGTTTTTAAGTAGCTATAGATTCAAGGAAATATATTAAAATAACAATACATAAAAGACTTTAGTAGGCAATTGCCCGATGTGATTATCGGAAGTCAAAATCACACCCTAACCATTAGATGTAAAATTGAGTGGTTAGGAATATACAATTGACTGTGCCTAAATCTTAAAAATCAGAATAAAGTACTTTATCATAATTGTATTTTCTAAGAAACATATTTAAATAATAGAAAGAAAAAGAATTTAGTAGCCGTTTGCTTACATCAATTGTAGCAACTTACACTGGATCTTGGAGAAAGTCAAAACTCTTAATAACTTTTGTGGTGGTGTTTTAAAATCCAAAAATAACATTTTTTAGATATTTTAATTTCTACTATAACATCCATCCACTTCAAATATAGGAAGCCTTTGAACATGATCAATAATACAATCTCAGCCATTCACATCTCAAACACATCTTGCACTTCGGGCTAATTGTGACTTTTCTATACCACATATAAACAGTCTTATTGTATACTTTTCCTAGTTTTAAATACGCATAATCGATTATATTGGAGGAAAATAACATGTCCTTTGTTGTCTCTGAGCTAAGAATGTGATTACACTATTTGGAAGTATAAGTGAAGTGGACAGGTATAACTGGAGTTTTATGTAATCGCCGAAACCGGAGGGCAATTTCATAGGACAGCTGTGAGAGCAACTTTACTCTATAGGGTATAGTATTGGGTGGTCGAGAAACAATAAACCCACATAATGAGTATAGCTGATATGAGGTTGTTGAGATAGATTAGTGGAAAAACAAGAAGAGATAAAATTCAAAATGAATACATTCCGGAGAATTTAAGTATGCCACCAATAGATGAAGAGATGAGAGAAATTAGACTAAGATGGGGCTGACCATGTGTGGTGCAGACCCAATACAACACTTGTTAGAAGGAACGAGTTAGTACAAGTGAAATATTAAAAAAAGACATGGTTGAAAGTAGTGAGAAATGATATGGAGACTTATAGCCTCACTGAGGATATCACTCTTGATAGAACAGAATGGCGGACCAGGATTTGATTATGAATTCGAATGAAAAAAAGGCCCATTAAAAAAATATTGATGGGAGATAAAGAGATATTTTTTTAAAACAAAGGCAGGCCAAAGCTTCATAAAAGATTTATGGGCTCGGCTGGGCCTGGGCCAAGCCTAGGAAATATTTTCGGCTAGTCCAGGCCAGACTGGAAATAGTTCCAGCTTTTCTCGAGCCAAACCGGGCGCGGCTAGTGGCAACCCTCCAAACAAATTTATTCCAATTGAGGTTGGACCAGAATAGCCCTCTCATAAGTTATATTAAAAAAATTAGAAACCTCTAGAAAGCATCAACACTCTCCCTTCAACTCTATGACACCCCTGATAAACATTTATGCCATCTAGAACTGGTAAAAGAATTTTATATATCTATTACTCTTAAAGAAAGGTAACTGCAGCTAATTAAGGGACGCTATAAGATTAAATATCGATCATCCACACTGATGGACATCACTTCTAAAGAACTCTAAGCTCAAAAAAATAAATGAAAATAATCTACGTGGGGCTGGTAATGGGCTAGGGGCACACCTATTGGGAAGACAAACTTGGTAATACCCGATCAACAAGAATAACGGAACAAAACAATTCTTCTCTTCTTGAGTGAACCTAATAAGAAGTAATCAAGTAGAGACCAATATATCAAATACATTAAAGACAATTATTAAGCTCTTAAATCAGTAACCACATGCACCACAAACACACATATAGATACCACCAATTTTTTATGTGGAAATCCTCCCCAAAGTGAGGAGTAAAAACCAAGGGATTGTAGTTCATTCAAAGCTTCCACTATCACCAAATAATAAGAATACACAAGAGTCTTCTGTAATTAAAACTAGAGGCATACAACAATGCTAATCATCAAGAACAATATATTCTTGGCAAATATCATAAACAAGATGAACTCCAAAAAAGAGAAAATTGAAAAGACGTCACCAAAACAGAGGCAGCAAAGACGGCTCTGCAGAACTGAGTTATAAAGGACTCCAAATGTCAATCACACCGTTCAGAATGAAGAACCATGTGTTTTGAACTTGCTATCAAAATTTCAGCTCAATCGAACCATGAATGGCCATCTGATGGAGCTCTTGATGATGACTGCATAGTACCTCCAAAAATCTAGAATTTTCTCCTTTCCTTCTTTCTTAAATCTCACATCTTGAGACCAAATGAGGAAAAATACTCATTTAAAATATAATGAGTAAAATGATTAAAATGCCCTTACTCCATATGCGATTTAATTCATATGGGCTTCACCCAAAAAAAGATGAACTTTGAGCCAGCATCCACATAGAGGGAAACCTAGCCCAACAACACCAGCTTAATCGGCCTATTCAGAACTACCCAGGCCTTGGCCACTAAATTTGGCCCCAAGGATAGGCCCAAGCATGAAATCTAGTCTCAGGGCCTAATCCAGGGCACCTAGCCCAAGAGTAGGACTTACCTAGGGCCACTTTGGCCCAACCAGGGCAGGAATAGGCTTGGTCTAGCCCTCTAAGGTCCCTGGCTGGGCGTGGGCCAGCCCTAGCCCGCCCAGGCCCGACATGTTCCACCCTTTGAATATATGGTGACAAAATCCGGAAAAAGCCAGTAACATAGAAAATAATGGTGGCAGATCGAATGCGTAAAAGTACTATTGCCACCATTTTTTTTTAGTTGGTACAAAAAAATATTTGAAGAGTACACTCTTGAAAAGGAAAAGTGTAGACCATTTACTTTTAATACAAATAGTCCCTTGTCCATCAGATTTCAAATCGAGTGATTGTGAGTGTGTCATTGAATAAACTCAAAATTTTAAAAAAAAATTTCTTGAAATTTGTAGCTTTCCATGCTTTCCAATTTAACATCTAATAGCTAGTAACAATAGTGATCTCCTTGTAACAAAGATAAATAATATCATATTATGCATTTACAAATGAAAATATTGAATTGGAGATGCTTTAATGCTTAATCATATGTGCAAAGCACATCTGTCTTACTAGACTGATGCACGTGGTAATTCTGTTATTCTTAATTTGAAGCATGAAAAGAGGAAGTTTGGTCCACTCCACCTAACTTTGAGTGAGACCCTTTCCTGCCTCTTTACATGAAAATAGTCATTTCTATCTCGTTCAGTGAAAATAATCCAAGTACATCTTCAATATAAGGAACATTGGGTGGGAAAATAAAAAAAAAGAGGACACAATTATTTTTAGTCATTAGATGTAAAATCCAATAGATTGAAATGTATCGTAGAATTCGAAAAATTTTATTTTAGACTTTGTGTTTAATCAAATGTTACATTCTCAGCCACTCGATTTCACTTCTAATGGTCATTAATAACTATGACCTTCTTGTATCAAAACAAAAATGGTCACACTAAATACATATCAAAGAAAAAAATAGTGATATACAATACACTGGCCAAAATCAACTAGGTCATGCGCTAATGCCACCCATTTTTAACTCCACCCAATTTAGGTCTACTCGTTATAATCCATAACTTTTATCCAAAAAAAAAAGAGAAAAAGTGGTGAGCTAAAGGGCGTAGATGCCACAACGTAATGTCTAGAATTTCATTCTCATTAATTACCGAAATGACATTTAATTAAAAAAATAAAAGGTGTGGACCTCTCCAACAAACCGCGTGAGATTGCCAGTCCCTGTCCCCCCTGCCCCTTGCCTGTGATCTTTAACGGGGTTCCCACTTTTTCCCACGAATAGAAGAGGAAGAGAGACCAAAACAAAGAGAGCCGTCCCTCTTCACTTCAACTGTAGGGTTGTGGTGATCTTGCAAGACCACTTTATAGGCATGGTTAGGCACACAACCTACATAGTGTAACACAGTGGTTTAAAAAGCGGATTGGTGACCCAGATTGGGAACCTCAAAAATCCATCTGAATCGGTGAATCGGCGATCAAGATTGGGAATCGGCCGAATCGGCCGGATTAAGCCTTAAAAAAAATCCGAAAAAACATTTAAAATTTCTTATAAATGTTGTTTTTTTAGGAATTCAATAAGAAATAGAGATACTCCATTAAGAATTTTCATTTATTTGCATGAATATGCGAATATTGATATGTTCTTTCCCTGAATGAACTACTATTTACCATTTAATTTACATCACAAAAAAGGATAAACATAGAATTATCATGGATTAAGTATATCATCCTACATGGATTACAATAACGCATACAATTCGTAATAGACGATCTAAAAATAAAATGACAGACGACGTCGTTCTTCATCTTGGTCACACTAGTGCCATTGATTGAATTCGCGTGACAATTCATTGACTTGTTCTAAAAACGAATCAACCAAATTAGTGAGCACCTGACTATACTCAAACATGGCTACAACCAGTGGTTTAAAAAACGGATAGGTGACTCGGATCGGGCATCCCAAAAACCAATCCGGATCGGCGGATCTGTAAATCGACGAGAATCGAGCCGAATAGCTCGGATTAAGCCTTAAAAAAATTCAAAAAAAGTATTAAAATTCATTATAAATGTTGTTTTTTAGGAATCCAATAAGAAATGGGGGTACTACATTATTAACTTTCATTGTTTTCATCAATTTATGAAAATTGAGATGTTCTTTCCCTGTATGAACTTATGTTGACCATTAAATTTACATCACACAAAAGATATTATAGAATTATCATGGATTAATTATATAATCATATATGGACTACAATAAAGAGTTGACTAAATCGATGAAAATTTGGCTACTAAAATCTCAAATTGGCGGAAAACCCTAATCCGCTAAAAAAACCCAAATTATTACAATCTAACTAACTATAATATTATATACCAACAATATTTTATAATTATTTTATTATATAAATAATAACAAGTCCAAAATATTTTATAATATCATCTAATTTAAAATGTATTATTGACAACTGTAAGAAAAATAGTACACTACATGTTTTATAATAAAAAAAGTAATAAATAAAATAAAAGATTTGGTTATCAATATAGAAATAATAAGAATGCGTATTAATTTTTTTTAATTTTTTAGGTTTTTAAAATAAATTAGTAAAAAAGATTGTTAGCAGAAAGAGATATTTCAAATGGCCTCATTGTATGAATCCTATCTTCAAAATAATATTACTAAATTTATATTAAAGATCACCATGTTATAAAAATAAAAAATATAATTACACCATTTATTCGTAGGTTGTATTAAGAAATGCCTTTTTTTTTTTTGACAAGAAATACTTATTGTGTTATCTTTTATTTTTTTTTACAAGAAAAATATGATACTTGTTGATTATCTTTTTTTTTTTTCTTACAAAAGAAGAAGACGTTGTACTACATTTTTTTTTTGCTTGTTGTATTACTTTTAATTTTTTTTACAAAAAAAATAAAAAATGATACTGCCAAAGTACATTTTATTTTTTTATGCCTTTTGTTTTATTTTTTTTGCAAGAAATACTTGTTATATTACCTTATATTTTTTTTACAAGAAAAATAAAAAAATGTTGTATTATATTTTTATCTTTATCTTGAAAAACCTTTTTTTTTTTTTTTCTTATTTTTTTACAACGGTATTTTCTACCTTTGTTTATTTTTGTTGTCAATTTTATTTTTTATGCCTTTTGTTTTATTTTTTTGAAGTAAATACTTGTTATATTACCTTATATTTTTTTACAAGAAAAATAAAAAAATGTTGTATTATATTTTTATCTTTATCTTGAAAAACCTTTTTTTTTTTTTTCTATTTTTTTACAACGGTATTTTCTACCTTTGTTTATTTTTGTTGTCAATTTTATTTTTTATGCCTTTTGTTTTATTTTTTTGAAATAAATACTTATTATATTACCTTGTATTTTTTTTACAAGAAAAATAAAAAAATGTTGTATTATATTTTTATCTTTATCTTGAAAAGCTTTTTATTTTTAATTTTTTAAGCTTTTTTTACAACAAGAAAAGCTTTTTATTCATTATCTTGAAAAGCTTTTTATTTTTTATCTTTATCTCTATTTTTTATCTTTATCTTAAAAAAATGTTGTATTATACAACGATGATGCGCGGGGTTCGAACTCATGACGCCAACTGAAAATTCAAGGTTGTCAACCAACACCACCACATCACCTGATGTGATTCATTAGCTTCTATAATATAATACATATTCAATCATCTTGCTTGAATGATTTTTTGTGGGAATTATCCCACATCGAAGGATGAGCGACCCTTTATTCTCTATAAAGTGTTGTGTATTAGTCAATTAGCTGCGTGTGTAGAAAAGCGAGGGGGCCATACGAGTGAGGTGAATTGCGGTGTGGAGGATTTTAAGGTGCCACGTGTTGCTCTTGTGAGGCGGGCACATGTAAACCCAAAAATATTCGTTGAGACTCGCGATTCACTATTGGGAATCGCCTGGTTCTCTTTGAACACGGGCGATTCCCGATTTTTTCGTGGAACCGGCTCGGTAGCCGATGATTCCCGAGTTGAGCCTGTAGGGAATCGCCCGTTTCTCTCTGAACACGGGCGATTCCCAATTTTTTCGTGGAACCGACTCGGTAGTCGACGATTCTCGAGTCGAACCGGGCGAGTCTAGCCGATTATTCCCTAGTCGAACCGGTAGGGAATCGCTCGTTTCTCTTTGGACACGAGCTATTCCCGATTTTTTCGTGGAACCGACTCGGTAGCCGACGATTCCCGAGTTGAACCGGACGAGTCCGGCTCGACTCGACGAGTTTTCAAACCCTGGCTACAACTCAATTATCAAGAATATATATACAATTTATATATCAATATACACTTTTTGCATTAAAAATTTAATAATAAAATTGAAAAATGCAAGATAATATAATTATCATACATGCCACGATTTTTTTACAATGAAATTCACTTTAATTCCTCATGATAATACAATTTAACAACATGTATTTTTTGCATTAAAAATTTTAAAAATTAAAAATACATTTTTAATGTAAAACTGCATTAAAAATATAATACAGTTTAACAACATGTATTTGTTAATATATTTTTTTGCATTAACAACAAATTAAAATTTACAGTTTTGTATTAAAAATATAATAACATGTATTTTTTTGCATAAATAATCTATCAACATGCAATTTTTTGCAGTAAAAATTTAATACTAAAAATTAAAAATACTGTTTAATTCCTCATGATAATCAAAACTGGGTCACGATTTTCACAATTTTTCGAAAAATCACGTTTTTTCAAAAAAATTGATCATGGATTATTTTTAAAAAACCGTAGTTCTTCACAGACCCACCTAACATCAGTCATTCCAACTAAAAAATCAGCTTCAAATCGAATAAATTACATCAAATTGAATACATGTTTTGATAAACAACACTGTAAGGAATCAAAGCCCTATAATATTAACACATTATTATCAAAAAATGAAATAAAATTGATTGAATCGAAGAAAACAAAAAAAAGCAGTTCTTCACAGACATCAGTCATTCAATCTCAAAAATCAAACTCAAATTGAATAAATCATATCAAATTGAATACATGTGATGATAAACAACCCTATAAGGAATCAAAACCCTATAAATTGAACATATTATTTGTAAAATATTAAGTAAAATTGATAAAAGGGTGGAAAAAAAAAAAAACCACAATCCATTTTTTCTTCACAGACATCAGTCTTTTTCTCAAAAATCAAGTTCGAATTGAATAAATAAAATCAAATTGAATATATGTGATAATAAACAACACTATAAGGAATCAAAACCCTATAAATTTAACACATTACTTGCAAAATATTGAGTAAATTTGATGGAATGATGGAAAAAAAAAAAAAAACGAAGTTCGTACTTATTTTTCGTACACCCGTGGCTTCAAATTTAAATTTGATATGTAATCGTTCAAAATACTCACAAATTATGAACAAAAACTTCTGAACAACACTCTTACGATCAATAACCCTCAGATTTTACAAAAAATGATGCCCTCTTTTGCTTGAAATCAGAAAAATGGCGGAACCCTAAAACTCACGCTTCGTTCTTCACATATCCAAATTTTTGTGATCAAAATCGGTGATTTTTACTACCTTTTATTGATTGAAATGGTTGAAAATTTTAAATTAAAGCTTGCAAGATTTGATTATAAAGCTCAAAAATATGAAAAATGATAAGAAAATGACAAAAAACCATGACAATCGTGAAGATTACTGTGCAGCCCGTGTTCTTGGGCGAGTCACTGTTGAGAACCGGCCCGACTCGACGATTCACTTTTGGGAATCACTCGGTTCTCTCTAGACACAGGCGATTTTCGATATTGCTGTAGAAGCGACACACTCGTACCGTTTCTCGAGTTGAACCGGGCGAGTCCTATTCGACTCGCCAAGTTTTCAAACCCCGATGTAAGGTATTTTCTTATTCTAATAATTCAAAAGTATGACCATATTTGTCATTCTGAATTATCTTGTCTGGTAGTCCATTTGGGGGATGATGAGATAATTATTTTTCTAATTTTTGTCAAGGTCAATCAAAGATGATTTGAAAGTTAGGAATGGGCATTGCCTTGGTGGTCAGCGTGATGGAGATAATCGGATAATTTTTCTTTTAATTGTTGACAAGGTCACTCGAAGATGATATGACACTTAAGAATACAGACTTAGCCTATAAGGTCCGTACAAGGAAAATTACAGCATTAATGAAGAGTTCCATTGCTACACGATAATATGTCAAAAGAAAAAATAAAAAATCGATTTAAAAAATATCCTCGTTTATCATTTTTTGGCCATTGATTATCATTTCACAATATTAAAAAGAGTTGTGAATGGTGGATTTATTAATTTTATAGCCTATCTTTTTTAAAAAAGTTATTTTTATAAGACAATTTTGTAAATATTACTATAAGATAAAAGGTAGTTTTGTCATCTCTATAAGAATATTATTATAAAACAAAGGATATTTTTGTCATCTCCATAAGGGGTAAAGATGAAATTTTACCTTAAGGCAATGACACTTTACAAACAAAATTCGAGGACACTAACTTCCAAAATATCATTAAATTTTTGTAAAAATTTCAAATTTGCTCATACTTAATGAGCAAACTTTTGTATTTTGAGATTGTTTACTCTAAACAAACCAATATATATATATATATATATATATATATATATATATATTCTAAAAACATATCATACTATAATATATTACACTATATGCCACAAGTGTGCCACGAAGGCAATCAAATTGGATACTTGCACCATCATAGAGCTTTGTGAATAAGTTTATATAAGGATGCAACCTTATAATGTAGAACTCCAAATGCACTTCAAATATCCATCGAAAAAGGTAGTTTTAATGTCGAAAAACCCTTTGATTGATCATCTTGACATTAAGATGTATGACCATAAAAAATAAAAAAATTCTACATCTTAATAAAAAGATTCTAAATCTTATAAATAATACATTTTACAACATGTTATCTGTACCATCCATTTTCAATAGTTTCATATGTTTATAGATCTATTTGATTTTAACTATTTTTAAATTTAAAATTTTATAATTAAATATGAAAAAAAAATTTAAAATAATTTTAAAATATTTTACATCAAAATTATATACCATAATAAAATTTGAAAGTACACTTTACCTCTTCAATTACGGATGCATCCGTACACCAAATGCGTCCGTACGCTGATAGGTGGGAAAAGATGGATAATGGAGTTGGGGCATTAATGGTTAGAGGGTGTGGATGTGTCAACCTAAAGTCCCACTCTCTATTTCCACTTTAACGCATAAAAAATTAAAAAAAATAATAAAATTGGATGACAAAAGGTGGGTTAAAAAACCCACCTAGACTATTTATTATACTCGAGCCTTATAACATTCAAAAAATATACTCTGAACCTTCTAAAGTAACACGGTATCTCTTTGTAAATTTGCAACCATGGACCATCAAACTGCAAACCAAAAAGTTTCCACAAAACTTTTGATTTTTACGTGGCCTTCATGCCTTTCAGGTACATAAATGAGTTCGCTAAATGGAATCTTAGCCGTCCACGCTCTACAAAAGAACGGTTGATAATTGATATGAATCATTGCTTGTGAAGAGCCATCCATATATGGTTGAGAATAATCATATTGCTTGTCAAATGAAAAAAAATCCTTTATTATTATTATTTTTCATTGCTATTGTGTACTGTCCTTTCCATAAACCCCCACATAAAATCATCTGTCTCCACTTATATTTAGGGGATTGTCTGTAAAGCACTGTTCAAAACAACAGATCGGGCGGACTAGTCGGTCCAGGCCTGATCCGATTAGTGCAACCGATTTCAACTAGATAGGTCGGTTAGTGTCTTGATTTTTTTTGAAAATATAATTTTGGTAAAAAATATAAAAAAATCCCAAAAAAATTGTAAATAATGTTTAAAATTTACATGTATTGTTTTTTTTTATGTTGTCACATAAAAAAATAAAAAGATAAATATTATAAGCATAATTGGGTTTTGAAGAAAATGATTAGGCACCTGAAGAAATACTTCTTCAATGACCAATATATAATAAAAATATATTAATATTATATATTATATATAATATGTAATCAATATATACTATATAATATAAATTATATTAATAAAATAAAAGTAAAAATAAAAATAAAAAATATAATATATAATATGATATGATATAATATAATATTATAAAATATTATAATACTCAAGGCTGTGCTTGTTTTTTTGGGTATTTTGGAATTCAACTAAAAGTGTAGGTAAAATATAAAATTGTTCGTCTCTATGGCAATTTTGATAAATTTCCATCTCTCTCTCTCATATATGTATCTATGTGTATATCTATGTGCCCCTCAGGGGTTGGTGGTGTAATTATTAGATTGAAGATCAAATCAAATGAACAACGAATAAATTTTATATCCCCCGAGTTGAGAGACCTACAGGCTTGGGACCCTGTCGGGCCACCTGACCAACTCTGATGCGTCTGAGTTTACTTGCCCAAAGCGGCAAACCCTACAGCTAGCAAATAAAAAATTTATAATAATATATAAAGTTTTAAGTAGGGAAATAAAAGAAGGAGAATTGTTTCATGCAGGCTGGATTGCATTTCTACAATATGTGGTCCACAAGTATGAAGCATCCATCTCAAAGATGGATGCAAATAGGTAGTCCATCTAAAAATAAGTGTAACTAACAGTCCAAGTGTTTTATTAATATAATTACTATTTCTATGCTCTTTTTTTTATCATATTCATGATCTCCATAAAAAATTATGATCAAATTGTATTTAAAAAATATATTTATTGCCAAGCCTACATTTCTACAATATGCAGGTTGGCATTATAGAAACCGTGTCCATAGAAGAATAGAAAAAAGAAGAAGAAATATATATATATATATATCGTAAAAAAGCTTTTGTAAGCCAATGAACTCATAAGAAAAAATGAGCCCAATGGCTCAGATTGAATCTGGGCCGATCTAACAATCACGGGTGTTCGATAGTGTTTGAATTTTAATTTTAATTTTTACATATCTAAATCACTTGAAATTTTAGACGTGTGTTGATAAAAAATAGGTGAATATTTAAAAAATATTAAAAAAAATATTTT
>NW_006498792.1:534110-548690 GCF_000471905.2 Amborella trichopoda | reverse complement strand
TATATATATATATAATGTTATAAGGACAACTTTGCATACTTTGCACTTTGACAATGCACTTATCGGCCGATTTTTAGAACAAATCGTTAATTAGTCGGCCGATTAGTGCACTAAAAAAAATTCCTGGATAGATAACCGTTGGAATCAGGCTAGATCGGGATTGGCCAGTGACCGATCCCAAGTTAGTCGACCGATGTTTTAAAAATTGACCGATTTTTAAATACTGTATACAGAGACTTTTTATTTTTTTGTACATGAGGTCACAATCATTCTTATATCTTAAGTTTCAAAATAGATAGTTTAAGAGTATCATTAAATAGACACAAACTTCCAAAAAAGAAATTCTCATAGACTTCGTGATACATCTCAATCCATCCAATTAGACATATAATGAGTGGGAATGATTGTGACATCCATGAACAAAAGATAAATATTTTTTTTATAGAAAATCCCTATATTTAATGTGTATACCATGATATCATTGTAACAAAAAAAATGAGGCAAATGACATGTTTAGAAGGATTTTATCCTTCGACAATTTGTGGATCCATTTGATCACCGGATGAAAGAACGAAGAAGGAATTTTGAGTACCTAATACCTAGATCTGATTGTCCAAAGATTGGATGATCTGTGTGCAATCAAAAGAGTATGATTTTTTTTTTTCCCTCAGTATAATCCAGAATGCATGTTCAAGTATTCTTTTCTGTCTTTTTTTCTTTAGGTTTGTCGCTAGGTTGAGTACAGCACATCTTCAAAATTCGAGGTCGGCTTCGCCTGAAAGACGAAACGAACAATTTGCTCCCACGAGGGAGCATAGTATCAATGCATTCCACCAGTGTCATGACAGGCAGGCAGATGATAAATGGTGCTAAAAAAAAAAAACAGTGAAATTAATACCCACAACCAAAACTTTGCACCAAGAATGAACCAAGGGGGCCTACTCTTTTTATTTACTTCCAAAAGATGCCTATTTCCACACAAACAAAAGGCCTATGCATGCACAATATGAACCAAACTGGCCTACTCTTTGTTCAATGTGAAAAAGATGCACATTTCCAAACAAAAAGATATATACAAGATGGTAAGGACTTCAAAACATGTAGAAAACAATAGCACCACACTTTACTAATTTCATGTCTCATGTACAAATTTGATGATTTCATTTAATAGATAGCTACCTCCATTGACTCTTGTTGTGGAAGTTGGTTTGCCACGAGAGAAGAGAGGCCCTCAAAAGCTGAGACACCCTTGTCTTTGTCTCTAATGACCCATAACTTGCTTTGTTTTCCATTCTTGCTCCCTTGAGCAAGACCTTTTATAGAAGCATTTTTTTTATGTGAAATTTTGGAACTTATTTTATTTTATTTTTGTTAAGAAATCTACTAAAAATTACTAAATGAGTATTTTTAAAAGACAAGTTAAAAGACTTTGAGTTCTTAAATACTTAGATCTAACTATCTTGAAATTGGGTAATCTATATAATTATTTGACAAATAGAGTGCGGGTTTTCTTTTTTTATTTCAGATTGACTGATAGGTTGAGGATGTTACAACCCCAAATTTTGAGGTCATGAAAAGTACTCTCAGATAGAGTTATATTAGAGAGAGCAAATGTATGATATGCTTCCAGGGCCTCTTTCATGTAGCTTCCAATAATGGGTTACATTGCACTTTGTGTGTATGGTTTGCATATATATTGCATTTTATGCATATGGTAGGTATAATATGTCAATATGCATAGGGTCATTCACTCTCTCGCCTTCATAATATCATCGTTATAAAGTCTTTTTCTAACTAATTAGGATCAGCTACATGAATCATGGTCCACCATTATGTTCTTTTATTCTCGATATATTACACATAAAATTTCCTTACCTCATCATCATACGTTCAATTTTATTTTTTTGTTTTATTGCATGAGGGAAATTTTACGGCATGTTTGTTTGGTTGAAGTTTTGGCTTCAGAAATATCAAAATCTTTTAGCTCCATTGTTGGGAGAGTGGGAGGCATGAAAGGTGTGGCTTGTATTTTATAATTCCAAAAAATAGAGGAGAAAATTGAAACTGCCTCTGTCATACCCCCTATTGAGCGACAGGTTTAGGGGTTTCGGCTTTCAAAGTCGAAAATTTTGCCAAACAAACATGCCCTTGAAGTTTAAGCACAAAATGAATATTCTAAGCCATCGTCTTTGCTCTTTTATTGAAGAAAAACGTTTATATAAGGTGTCAACCTTATACCTATGAGTAAGGTGCACCTAAAAAACCTACTAGAGAAGGTTATTTCTATGCTGGAAAATCCTCAAATCGATCATCTCGACCTCAAGAATCATAGATATGAAAAAAATGGGATTTTTAGTCCTAAAAATAGTTTATCTTCTAACACATTATTTGGACAGTTTATTTTCAAGATTTTTCAATATTTGATCGTCACCATTTCTAGAACTTTAAGTTTCATAATTGAAGGTAACAATAGATTTTCATATCATAGCAAGGTTTTGCACCATCGAAGTGCAATTTCGGCCTAGTTTTGATGTGCACCTTACTCCAATATTATAAGGTTGGCACCTTATACAACACTCACCCTTTATTGAAAGCTCAATGCCATTGCAAATATTAGGTCATTACGAGAGAAGTTCAGGGTGTTCTAGTGGCCACATAGTGATGTGTGCACCACCCACGTTGTTGGGATGGCACCACTCTCCATAAATGGATGTATTTTTTCTTTTTTTTGGAAAATATTCTAATAGTGGCAAAGCCTGTCTTATACATGAACTGGAACGGTATAATATGTGTTAGGTGAAAGAGAACCAAAAAGAGGTAGACCCTTAATAATGAGGGGTGTCTAGTGTCTATCACACAAGATAGGGCCGCGGTCACCATTCAAACCACCCATGGGGGCTCACCACATACATATAAGATCCCATAGGCGCGCACCTTCACTATCATTAGCATGGCTTACCCGATCCATGAACGCGCCCAAGAGGCCTTCTCGGAGTTCGTCGACGATCCCTTCCTCCAGAAGCACGGAGTCATTCGACGCCAGTCTCATATGCGCAACCGTCGTGGCCTTGACATCTACACCCAGTCATGGGCACCTGCTGGCTCGAGTCGTCGACCGTGTGGTCTCGTGTGCATGATCCATGGATTCATGGTGCACAGTGGAGGGCCCTGGGAGCTGACAGCCATTGCGATGGTCAAGCAGGGTTTTGCAGTATATGCCTTGGACCTACAGGGCCATGGGCGCTCTGAAGGCCTCCGGGGCTACATTCCAGATATCCAATGGCTCTTGGATGACTGCATTGAATTCTTCAATTGTAGTCGTGCTGAAGCACCAGGCCTTCCGGCATTCTTGTATGGGGAGTCCCTCGGGGGTGCACTGGCTCTGTTGGTGAGCCTCCGGCAGCCTGGAGTCTGGAAAGGGGTAATCCTGAGCGGCCCGATGTGTGGCATCGCCCGAAGTTTCATGCCGCCATGGCCAATGGAGCTGCTCCTCCCACTGGCTTCCATCGTGGTGCCCACATGGAAGGCAGTCCCCACACAATCCCTAGTGAAGGCCTCGTACAAGGAACCAACATTCAGGAAATTGATCAGGACCGATCCCTACTTATGCAGAGGGCTGCCACGTGTTGCCAGCGCTCGTGAGCTCCTAAAGGCCTGCGATGAAGTACAAAGAAGGAGTTATGAAGTCTGTGTCCCTCTGCTAATCTTGCACGGCGATACTGACCATGTCTGTGATGTTAAGGCAACGGAGGTTGTCTACGAGAGGGTGCAGAGCCACGATAAAACACTGAAGATTTTGCCAGGAATGTGGCACCAATTGATTGGAGAGCCACCGGAGAACGTCGATTGCGTGTTCAAGCTCGTCTTCTCGTGGCTCAGAGATCGAGCCACTGGTGCATGTAATGGCAATGCCAAAGGCTAATGTGTAAGCTGCTCTCAAGGAAGTTGCTAGTTGTCCACCACATATCCATCCCCATCCCCATCGTAACAACAGTTCCATGATCACAGGTCTCTCCAACTGTAATTAACTTTTAATGAGATTGCTTTTCCCTTCTTTGTTTTCAAACATTTATGGAGTAAAGAATGATTTCGTGAGTTGATCTACATGAGATTGTGTCCCTTTCATATAAAGATCGTCATCGATTATGGTCGACTCTTAAGTAACTGCGGGGCCTTATATGTGGTTGAGCTCATATAAAATGCTTGAAACCCCATAAATTTGATTGAAATTATGGATAAAATCACATCATAGAAAGTGATGTAGAAGAAACCATGGTGAGGCCAAAGTTTCAGTAGAGAACGAGTGTCCCACCCCAAAGAAAAGGTGTTTAAATAAAGTAGTAAAATCAGGATCGGACCACCCACCGAATCGGTAAAAGGTCTGGTGAAATTAAAAGCTAGTTCAACCATACGTCCACTGGTCAAATCGATTAGGCTGAATTTGAAAAATGTTAAAAAAAAAAAATGGGAATGATAGTTTACAGATATATAAAAGAGATATTACCTAAAACAGCACAACTTTATTTATTGGGTGCGGTTTGTATAGAGCCGAGGCTCTAAACAATCAAATTAGAGCCCACCTTCAAATAGTTATGAGAAATGTGGTTTCAATATTGGGTGATAACCTTAAAATATATTTTTATTTTTAATTATAAAATTTAAATCATAAAAAATAGTGTAGATCGAGCAGATCGATGAAAACTTAAAAAACTTGAAAATTGACGGTCAAAAATGTGTTACAAAGTGCATTATTTCCAAAAGTTTGAAATCCATTTTTTTCTCATGTCCGATGATCAATTTGAGAATATTAGGGCATCAAAACAAGTTTTTCCAGTGAAATTTTTGAGGTAGGCTCCAATTTGATTGTTTAGAGCCTCGGCTCTATATAAACTTTTCCCTTATTTAAATGGTTTGACATTTCAAAAGTAGCAAATCCAATCAATTAAACAAGGGTGCAGTTAGCAGACGGATGCCTACTATTTTTATATCTAATTATAAAATTTTAAATTTCAAAAATGGTTAAAATCAAGTAGATCTATAAATATATGAAAACTTGAAAATAGACAATGTAGATAATATGTTGTAAAATGCACTATTTTTGAGACTTAAAATTATTTTATTTTTCATAGTCATACATCTCGATGTCGAGATGATCAATCAAAGGATTTTTCAACATTAAAACTACCTTTTCCGATGGATTTTTGAAGTGAATCCATAATTCTACATATAAGATTGCAACCTTATATAAACTTTTTCCATTAAACAATGGTTTTGACTAACTTCTGTCCAAACCTGGTTTTTTCTTTAGACAAGAGCCTGCCAAGGTTTGAATCGAGAGGATATTGTTTCTGGTCTTAACAGTGGTGAAAAAATAATGAAGTTATCAACTAATTGCTGTCAAAATTTCAACCAGCAATTTTGTTCAATGGAACTCATCGAAAATCATAGAAAGCCATGCCCAATATTTAAAAGTCAGTTGAACGCTTCAGATGAAGCTTTGAATCGATCTGAAGGTATATAAACGAGAGAGAGAGAGGGTTTTCGAGTTAGGGATTTTAGATATGTTTTGAACTGTGGTCACCATGACTAAAAGGCATGTTAATCCACTCTTAAAGAAAATTTCGAGGAATACATGGGTCCTACTTACTTATCACAACTTGATCTAGGTTCTGGAATTAATGTCTCTGAAAATAATGAGAAACAACAGAGAATTGCAAAATTCAGAATATATGGAACATAAAAAAAGCCTGTAAACAAATTTCTGCAGAGTTGTCCTCTCTTGAAAAATTTCTCTTCTTTTGAATGAAATGGAGCTTCGTATTTATAAAAGAGTATATTTCACTATGGATAAACCATTACTGATTTGAATTGGGTAGGAAGTGATTGAAAGCAGTAATGAAAGTGTAGAAGTGGTTGAGAGCCCTACCTGTAGCCAATTTTGGGGCTTACTCAAACCTGGTCAAAAAATTAGCAGATTTTAAGCATAGGAAGAAACCATTTGTTATTCATCAAATAACAACTAAAAATTGGTGAAAGATCAAGATTAATACATTGGTTGCACTTGATCAACTTAACTTCAGTAAAAAATCTTAAAAGTATAACTACACAGTCAAAATTATCTTAACTCCTATAAAAATGTTTAGGCTTCAAATTTGACATCAAACTGTTTTGAAACCCATCCTCTACTCAAACAATTAACACATGCATTGCTCTAGGGGTGATGATCAGATGTTCGTGATCTAGGTTCATTCGATGTTCACCGCATTTTTAATGTCAAAAAATGAAGGAAAAAGTTTATATAAGGATGCTACCTTATAATGTAGAACTACGGATGCTCCCAAAAAATCCATCGGAAAAGGTAGTTTTAATGCTGAAAAACCTTTTGATTGATCATCTCGACATATGTATGACTATGAAAAATAAAAAGATTTTAAGTCTCAGAAATAATGCATTTTACAACATATTATGTACACCGTCCATTTTCAAGATTTTCATATGTTTATCGATCTACTTGATTTTAACCATTTTTTAAATTTAAAATTTTATAATTAGATATAAAAATAGATTTTGAGATAATCCTAAGAACATTTTACCTCAAAATTATCTATCATGATAAAATTTGAAGGTGGACCTTTACTCTACACCTACGGATGGACCTGTATGCCAACTGCACCCAAAAATGAAACACAATCTCAGAAGTAAAAGTATCATTAAAGTTGGCATTAGAGAACATTATGGCATTTCTTGATTTTGTTTGGCAATAATTCTTCCTTCCAAGATTACGGCCAGGATAATTCTTTATGAAGACATATGCAATCCAATTAAAGGAACCGGATCATATGCTCAAATCAGAACAAGCATAAAATCAATTGTCGATTCAATATTTCCTATGCCATGTGTTAAATCTATACATGTGTCTAAGTGAGGGTCCAAGAGGAGAGTTGGGTTTACTTTCTCTCTCCAAACTTTGATAGCTTCGCACTCTAGAAAGACAAAGAGGTGCAAATGTGCTTATTATACAGGAAAGGTTTTTATACTTCTCTCCATAGCACAGAAGATCTATGCTTCTCATACCATCCAACTGTCCAATTTTGATTGAGAGAGCCATTCACAGGTTGATCTTAGATCCGATGTCTCAAAATATTTTATTTTTAATTTTTTTTACACAAATTGTATGAATATGAAATTTGGTATGTGTCATCTTCTAATTGGGACACACTTATAAAAAATATTAAAAATAATTTTTTGATAAAATATAATGACCAAAATACCTCTTAAAATTTTTAGAGGTATTTTGGTTATTTTATTTTATTGAAAATATTTTTTTTTATAGTTTTTGCTAGTGCGAGTTTAATAGAGGATTGGACTTCCAAAATTTGGTGTCAAAATAGTATATAGAAAAAAAAGTCAAAAATAAAATTGTGTAGAGATGTGCATTGTGATTGGGGCAACCTTAGCCCTCCATTCAGAATAGACGGTTGGATAAGGGGAAATATATAAGTTTTATATTGTAGGATAAGCATAGAAAACTTGTCTTTATCTATTATCTATTACATATTTAGTGAGAGAATCAAACACCTTGCTCTTTCGTAGCTTTACTTTTTTGCATTAATTGCATATATAAGTAGGTGTCTTTACTTTTTTGTATTAATTACGTATATAAGTAGGAAAAATACCGTATGCTCTTCTTATATGCGAATATTACAATCAAGGTCGATAAATCCAACTTTTTTTTTGGATAAAATTACCCATCAATCTGATGCTATCCTTAAAACACGTTTTCATTTATTTTTATTGGTAAGGCAGTACCCGAAGGTTTGGGCCACTTCCCAAACGGTCCAAGGTTCAAATCCTCGGACCCCCTTGACAATTCATTTTTTTTAAGTCTAGGGAGCAGTTCGTGGTCCTCATCCTTAGACCATAAATTTTTTAAAAAATAGCGGTCCGAGGATGGGGACCTCGGACTTGCCCTGGCAGTTCATTTTTTTTAGACTAGAGAGCGGTTCTAGGGCCCCATCCTCGGACCAAAATATTAAAAGAAATAACCGTTCGAGGTTGGGGACATTGGACAGCCCTTGCAGCTCATACTTTTTAAAGTCTAAAGAGCGGTTCGAGGTCCCATCCTCGTACCAAAATGCTAAAAGAAATAGCGGTCCGAGGATAAGGACCTCGTATTGCCTTGCCAGTTCATTTTTTTAAAGAAAGAAAAAGAACCTTGGACTGCCTTACCAATGAAAAAAAAAAATTAGAATGTGATCAGTGGATTTGTCAAAAAAAAATCAAAAAGTCAGGTTTACTGACCTGGGTTATATATTCGCATATAAAAAGAGCAAACCGTATTTTTCCTATTTATATAAAGTCCGTATGTGAATAAATTTCTTTTTAGAAAAAAAATACCCTCTTTTAGATCCCATAAACATTTATCTCCCCCCTAACACTTAATCTTCTCTCTCTCCAAATTATAATCATTTAAATCTTTTGTACCAAAACATTTCGAAACAAATCTATTATCTCATATACCAAGCATATACCTTATCCCACTTAATTTTTCTCTTCTATATCTTCCAAATCTCTCTCTCTCTCAATCATATAAAATTTTTTCTCAAAACCTAAAAAAAAATCTCTTATATTATATGCCTAGCACATGCCTTATCCCACCAATTTTTTCTCTTCTAGATACCATAACTTAGGAAACATTTCTCTCTCTCCACGTATCTCCTCCCCCCAATACATTAATCTTCTATCTCTCTAATCGTGTAAATCTTTTTTCTCAAAACCTTCAAAAAAAAAAAAAAAAAAAATCTTATCTCATTTACCTAGTACATGACCATCTCTCTCTTAGCCCACCTATTTTTTTCTTCTAGATTCCATAACTTAGAAAACATCAGTCCGGTCTATTTATCCAGGGTGGAAAGCAATTGTAGAGTAGTCTCTGTCCAAATAATAGCTAAAAGATGTTACCATGGGGCGTCAACTTTAAACAATCAAAGTAAGGCGCATCGTTAACCCCTCTCGAACCTGCAGTTCAAGGGTCAGAAATCTCGACAATTGTTTGAAAATCTATTTTCACCTTTAATTATAAAATTTAAAGATAAAAAAATAATAATAATCAAACAAATCCATAAACACTTGAAAATGGACAATTCAAGTAATATGTTTTGAAATATTATTTTCAGAACTTGAAATCATTTTTTTCATATATATGAACCTCAAGGTCGAGATGATCACTGAAGGGTTCTAAATCTCATAACAACCTTTTGTTCGTATTAATGTTGAATTTCATATAATTTTTCATAACTATGAATACTATATATAGTACATACTGCTTTAACAATAACTAAAAAAATAGCATTAGAGAGTGTGCACTATGCTCCGTCAGGAGCACACCATACTTTTACCCTCTTGAGCAAAACACTAACTTGGAGGCTTTTTTAAAAATTTTAAAAAATAAATAAATAGGGTCCATTTAATTATAGCTAAACGATTATTTAAAAAAAAAAAATTTGTGTTTTGAGTTTATAATCATCTAGATCATTCCTTGAAAAATTGGATGGTTACTCGCGATCTTTGAATGATATATATTTTTAGGCATACAAAGGGTGAGAGTTAATTTCTTTTCCTTTGAGGTTGTTTCCTAGCTTCTAGAGATCACATTTCCAAAATTTGAGGTCAAAATCCTCAGAGTAAATTTTGCCCGAGAGAGTAAATGAAAAATATACCCCTGCAGGAGTAGAAAATCTTTTTGGCATAACTAATTTTATGTGATAAGCTAGGTGGTATCCCACTGTAAGATGGATACCAAATTTTATGTCTACTTCATGTGCATGTGGAAAGAACAAAGAAAGTCTAAGGGATTGGAGTGATGAGAACAACATTTTTCATCCCTTCACTCTACTTTGTGTTACAATTGTTTTTCTCTCTCTTTATAAAAAGCAATTTTTTCTCTCTCTACAAAAAGCATATTAAGTGGGACAGACCATCTCTTTTTGTTTTCTTTTAGGCCAAGTAACCTTGGATCCTACTTCTACTTTGTCCCTTTCCTCCCTTGGAGTTGGTGGAAAACCTCCATCAACTAGTGTTATTACTTAGATGTGTGATTAAAAAGATGGAAAATAGTTTGATACGGCTGCAGCTCTATCAAAACAAGTAAAGCCTTACCTTATAACTCATCGAAAATTACAATTTAAGTATTAGAAAACTTTTACCACAGTCATCTTGGCTTGAACATTGAGGTCGTGAAAAAAAAAAAAGAGAATTTCAAGCTCTAAAAATAGTGTATATTGTAACAAATTATCTAGATCATCTATTTCACCTTAAAAATAAATGCTCATAGATCTGTAAGATCTGTACCATTTTTTGAGTTTTGAATTTTATTATCGGTGTTGGAAC
The DNA here is from genome assembly GCF_000471905.2 of Amborella trichopoda. Next base: position 538,301 of record NW_006498792.1, on the reverse strand, counting down.
TTAAGCCATCACGATGATTTTTGTTGCTGAAAGTGCATTCCGGATGAAGATTTGTTTTGTTTTCGTAAAACCTAGGCCTTATAGAAACCTCATCCTAAAAAAAGAAAAGATAGATTTGTGAAAGATTCTCCCGCCAAACGCGTTTTGTGGGAATCATTAATTAAATGTGTGATTAATTGCTACCACTTAAATCTCTGATTTAAAAAGAAAAGATAGATTTATTCAAAATTTTACTAAGAAAAATGGATGTGTGGTCAACATGTGTATATTATGCATTTACTCCCTCAGATAAAACCATGTCTAGCATTGTTTTCGGGACCCAAAATTTTAGGATTTAACCTTATAAAAGTAGTGGCCAATTTTAAAACAGAAAAAAAAAAACAAAAACCATAACTCTGTATATGCCTATAAAAAGAACTTTTAATTGTGGACATTTTGTTCTTATCTTTGTACAAGTAGGTGACAATCATTAATGGCTCCTAGAAATCTAACAACTTAGTATATGGCATAAAATTCAATGCGTTTCCCTTTGAATTCGAGTATGAGTGTGTCACAAAATTAAAAATAAAGGAAATTCTTTTAGAATTTGAGCCCTATCAATGAGACACTTCAGCTTGTAATTTCACATTCAAGAACTAAGGTTGATTGCAACCTCCTTATACCAATACTAAATTGCATACTGTGTACTTCTCCTTAACAAAAAGGTCCAATTTTAGATAGCAAAACTAAATGTTCAGAAATCAAAATCTTTTTCTTTTTTCTCTTAAACACCATTATTATAGCAAAATTTTCCCAACTAAAAAAAAAAGGACCTTTGTCTTTTCCCAAGGGAGTATGACATATAGAATATTATTTTAAAGTCGATATGAAGCGTCTCTCTTTTATTTTTGGGAAGTTATATAATGAGACTATTTACCTTTGGTACAAAGTGATCACAATTAATGTTGATAATTGGATGTGAAATTAAGTGACTGCATTTATTTCATTGACCAAGCTCAAAAGTTCAATTTTTTTTTTTTTGAACTGTATGATACAACCAAACTATCTGATTTCACATTAGATATAATAGAAATCGAACTGAACATGTAGCGCAGCAGACATCAACTGCTAACCCACTCAAGTCCAAAAACCCAATTCTTGAGAAATTAAGCTTTCTTGTTGAGGCTGTTTAATCTGTCATGTAGTTTGCTCAAAAAGGAATCTGGTTGATATGCTTGATGGCCCCATATGTAACCTCTCCTTTATGATTTCCATGTGATGCCTATCTTTTAGGTTGAAGTGGAGCAAGAATCCCTTTTTCTTATAAGTGCATGCTGAAATCCTAATTTCAAATTCTACTAGGTATTTAATATTTAGGATTTTAAATTCTACTAGGTATTTAATATTTCCTTCTTTGCGCTTTATATTTGGATTTTTTAAATGCCTATTTGTTTTAGGAGTTCCCATGGAAATAGGAACCATAGATTTTCTCTTTCTATTCTTTTTCTTTTGGGGTCACCTATATACTCTTGTTTTTGTATATGGAGTTTTTTTTAATAAGAGTATTTTTGGTCATTAGGAGAGTTGTGACGTCATCAACATGAAAGATAATCTGCAATTCACAACCCTTAAAATTGCAAAGGTTCGTGTTAGAATTGTATATATGTATGTAAATGAAAAAATTATATCATACTCATGTAGTAAAGTCACATCTTAAAGAGCCTCAAACAAAGATTGTTTAGGTGCTAAAAAGTTTAATGGCCTACCATTTTGACCTTGAGATGCATGAATTAAAAATGGATATGGTTTGTGTAAGGAGTCAACCTTAAATGATCAAAGTAGGACGCACCTCTAAACCTTGTTAAAATATGTGGTTCTTATGTCGAAAACCTTTAGGATGACCTACAATTCTATTTATAAATTTAAAAACTTAAAAAATGGTGTAGATAGAATAAATCTATAAATAACTTAGAGTTTATAAAATTGAATGGTTTAGATAATATATCTATTTAAAGATTTAGAACCTTTTTTTTTTATATCTATACATCTTTAGGTCGAGATGATCAATTGTAGATTTTTCAAACTTCCGCAATATAAAATTGACAATATAAGGTTGATACCTCATATAGCTTTTTTTTCATTATAAATATGTAGAGAGAGAGAATTGTGATAGATAGACTTGTCTGAATCAGGTCCACCAAAGAAATGAATGGAGAGATGCTTTATCTTAAATCATTGCAGATGGGCACCGCAATTAACGCTTTGGAATGTAATCATGATTTCACTCTTCATTTAAAACAGTTCAGCAAAGCATAATCCCTTCCAATTGCTTGTATACATACGATGATGTAATGGTCTATATGATGTAATTAGCATAACTACTGCATGAGAGAGAGAGAATGCCATGGTCTAGCATAATTAGGGTGATGAGAGAGAGATAAAAAGTGGCAATTAGCAAATGGGTCGATCCGGATCACCTAATTGCCTAACAAACTTGCAAAAGTTCCTTGGCGGAACCAAGTGAATCCTTTGAGTCAGACAGATTCCAGTTCCGACAAAGAACCAGGTTGGTAGGGATCCAAAAATTATACATCATGTGGTCTAACTAACTGTAACAAAGAGATTAGTATAACTAGGGTGATTAGTGAGAGAGTGTATGGAGAGAGTGAGAGAGAGAGGTGATATAATGAAGTAGTTAGCATAAGTATGTCGATTAGCAGTTAGCATAAGTATGTCGATTAGTGCACTAGAGAGAGAGAAGAAGATCCACTCGAATGCTCCAACCCCTTTTTCATGGAAAATGATACTAGTGTGAACCCAACCACATGATTCCGTGGGGTATAGTGTATTTTCACAAAGAGTTCTTTTAATTAGACGGTTAAAGATCTTCGTTTTTCGAATGGACGGTTCACATTTGACGAATGCATATTTGGTACCATAATATCATGACCCTCTATTCTCTTCTGGTGGTGGGACTCTTGAGCTTCATCTTTTGTTATGTCCAAAAGATGGATAGCGTGCTCCTGCCGGGGCACTCTGTAGGTACACACTGCTTTGGAGTAACGTGCAAGGGCAATGTTGTATGAAGTTATTAGTGAGTTTAAATGCTCCTAAGGGAGCATATCGTGCATTAACTACCGCACAAAAAAGAGGTATCTCATAGGATTTTCCTTTTTTTTGTTATGAAACTGTGGGATCCATCTAAGAATCACCGATGAATATTTTTAAACCAATAAAAATGTCAATTTTAACTCAACCATGGGAGTATCGGTCATGCCAATCCCAAGCTTAGATGAGAAAGGAAGGATGTGTTAGGTTAGTGGGCAACATAAAATTTTTACTACAACTTATTACGTGCCATGAATCTGATCGAGGGTATGACCCTTGATAGTACAAAACAATAAAACATATTTGTGTTGCTAGTGCCAAATAGTTGGAACAAGACTTAGATGATGATAATAATAATGAATAAGAATGTAAATTTTGAGTTTGGAAACATTATGGAAGTTATATGCGATTGCAGCAAATTGTCCAACATCTTTCTAATTGTAGGTAGTTTATCTCTCACATTTGTTTGTGAGGTTAATATGGTGGCTGATATTCTTGCAAAGACAGTTACATCTCGTTTAAAAGCTAGTATTTGGTATCCTCTTCCATCGGATTTTATTTGTCTTATTTTAACTCATAATTTGACACAAGTGCCATGCTCTAGGGATGTAAAGTGATTAGCAGTAAACTCTCTATTTTTACCTCTTAATGAAAAATAGGTAGGGGCCTTCTCCCCTTTTGACTTATCCCAAAAAAGAAATTCTGAGGGACATCTATACGAGAGTTCCATTTGAGGTGTTTTTTCTTTCCCTAAGATTGGTCTATATGTTACACCCTCACAAAGAAGGGTCTTGAAAATACTCCCAACTTGATTTGTACCTAAGGGTGCAAATGGACAGTATGCTCCTTCATATGAAGGTGATCCCTTGTGCTGGAGTTTAATTGAGCAATTGAGGTCACAGATTCCTTATTGAAAGTGACAGATTTGTTGCCAAAAAGGTAAAGGTTTCTTAAAAGAACTTGCCGGGTTATTTAAGACCGCCGTAGATTTGTTGCTTACTACCAAACCAATAAAAATGACTAAAATAATCTTGAATTATGTCCAAACCATTCATTCACATATATATATATATATATATATATATATATATATAGTTGGTTTGT